>OMNZ01090181.1:1674-15055 GCA_900303255.1 Lesueurigobius sanzi | reverse complement strand
ACTCAGGCCCACTATGATTTTCTTGAAAATGTTCACATTTACAGTATCCCCATAGACATTCATATCATATGAGAGCAATATGAACATTTTAGGCATTTTACAAGCTGTTAAAGCCTTCCAGAGGATATGTGTACCGCCTGAATGTAGACAGTCATTTAGTATATATCACCTGCAATGATAACTCCATTCATACAATTTGGCCTAGAGTTATTTTTTTACTTTACTTAATCTATTTAGTGCTTAAGAGATGTTTTTGTACAGTTTATTTTACAGAGAGACGCTAAGAGACTATCTTTATTCTATTTTATTTTATTGTTACCATTATTACTATTACCTGTTGTTTTTGCTTCTTTGATGACACTTTTCCTGACTTTGTGCACCCCCCTGTGTGATCCTGTCCTAAGAGCTGTTGTGACAAGTAAATTTCTCCATGGTGAGATCAATAAAAACTATCTTATCTTATCTTATCTTATCTTATCTTATCTTATCTTATCTTATCTTATCTTATCTTATCTTATCTTATCACAATGTTACTGCAAATGTTACTTTTAGCCCCGGTCTCCCCTGTTTGACAGTGATTGGATTCACAGACCTGCCGTAGTATTCTTATGGCTGAAAGTCCTGTCTGCTGCCGACATGTTTTTGAAGAGCTAAAACCTTAGCGCGGTGTCACATGACTTGTTGGTTTCCAGACTGAGGTGAGCTGAGGTGCCTGGGGCGGGTGATGAGGCGTGAGCACTGGGGGGTTGGGTCTTCCGCTTCATGCTGCTTAAATTGCTCCTCTGTCTATCAGCAGGTCTTCAGGCGCCTCATTATCTCATCCTTTTGGGAAAACACAGCTCTAATTCTGAACTCCACGTCACGCCATGTGGGTCCACCAAAGACAAGACTCAGGACCAAGTTCTGCCATACGTTCCCAAATCCCAGAGCTGCAGGTGGAGCTTCATAATCTGTGATGGAGGATCAAGATGAAGACGAGACACTGCAGATGAAGAGGAAACAGTTTAACCGAGTGACATCATCTGAGAAACATCATCTGAGTGACATCATCTGAGTGACATCATCTGAAAGTCCAGCTGTAGATCACTGACATATGACCTAATGTTATACGCAGTGTTGGAAGTACACTCAAGAAGTACTCCATATTCTTACTTGAGTGAAAGATACAGGATCAAGAATGTACTTCAGTTGAAGTCAGATTAATTTTCTACTAAAAGTATAAAAGTATAAATGTAACTTCATGAGCAAAAAGTGAAAGTAATTTTTAAGAGTTTAATCTGGAACCAGGATTAAACCAGGAATAAACCAGGAATAAACCAGGAATAAACCAGGACTAAACCAGGACTAAACCAGGATTAAACCAGGTCTAAACCAGGAATAAACCAGGACTAAACCAGGTCTAAACCAGGACTAAACCAGGACTAAACCAGGTCTAAACCAGGACTAAACCAGGACTAAATCAGGACTAAACCGGGACTGAACCAGGACTAAACCAGGTCTAAACTGGGGCTAAACCAGGTCTAAACTAGGTCTAAACCAGGACTGAACCAGGACTAAAATAGGTCTAAACTGGGACTAAACCAGATCTAAACCAGGACAAAACCAGTTCCTCACAGAGAGGTCACTTTGAAAATAAAATATTTTGACTTTTAACCCAATTTAAAAATGTAGTAAAAAGTAAAAAGTATTCATCATAAAATGTAAAAATAAAAATACCATAATAAATTTGTACTTTTTACTTTACTTTCCATCACTGGTTACACGTATGTTGTTTGTGATATATGGAGTGTTATAATAAGTTTTTTGTCATTGTATATTAACAAATAGGCATTTTATGTGTAAAAATGGCCAAAATTGCCAATATTTTCCTCAACAAAACCTAAATAATGAATAGAGCCAGGTTTAAATGCATGATTTTATTTTGTAAAGAGCAGATTTTGGATGTCAGTGTTGGAATAAAATATATTAGTGAGTCTTCGAGAGTATAATTAAAACTTCTGTATCTCCTTTTTCCACTAGTTCCTCCCAGAAAGGAAAAGACCAATGTGATGTGGGTTACAGCTTCTAGTCAGTCGCCTCTTATACTCCAGACTGGTGGTGGTGCATCCGTCTTCATTACAAAGGCACACAGTGTAGCCCGGCGGACACATAAAACCATAAAAAGAAGCAATCATCGTCTCACACCTTGTAAATCTCACGTCAAGAGCGACCACTGTCAAAGAACCGTTAAAAGTGATGGAACAGTGGAGCGACAGGAATTGACATCACAGAGAGGAGCCTGAGAGGTCACTGGTCCAAGTCATCGAAGAAAAGGAGGATTTTAGGTCAGATTTGATTAAAAAAAGACTAATATCACAAAAGCAATACTGTGTCAGACCTGCCCAGGGGCGGGTCCAGAGGGTTTTCATTGAGGTGGCACCAGGACCGGACCAGGGCTTTTCAGGCTTCAAACACAGTTGGAATTGACAATTGGAGACTTGCGTTAATGGATGTGGCAGGACTAAACCAGAATGGAACCAGGGCTAAACCAGGGCTGAACCAGGACTAATTCAGGTCTAAACCAGGACTAAACCAGAACGAAACCAGGGCTGAACCAGGACTAAATAAAGTCTAAACCAGGACTAAACCAGAACGGAACCAGGGCTAAATCAGAACTTAAATATATTTAGGACTAAATCTAGTCTAATTCAGGTCTAAACCAGGACTAAAATAGGACTAAATAAGGCCTAAACCAGGACTAATTCAGATCTAAACCAGGTCCAAACCAGGTCTAAACCAGAATGGGACCAGGGCTGGACCAGAACTAAAATAGGACTAAATCTAGTCTAATTCAGGTCTAAACCAGGACTAAACCAGGATTAAACAAGGTCTAAGCCAGGACTTAACCAGGTCTAAACCAGGACAAAACCAGGACAAAACCAGGTCTAAACAGGATTAAACCAGGACAAAACCAGGAGTAAACCGGGTCTAAGCCAGGTCTAAACGAGGACTAAAGATCTAAACCAGGATAAAAAAACAGATCTAAACAAGGACCAAACGAGGACTAAACTAGGTCTAAATCAGGACTACATCAGGTTTAAATCAGGACTAAACCAGGACTAAACTAGGACTAAACAAGGCCTAAACGAGGACTAAACAAGGTCTAAAGCAGGATCTAACCAGGTCTAAAGCAGGACTAAACTCTGACTAAACCAGGTCTAAAGCACAGACTGAATGAGCCGCTGGTGTGATGTGTTCTCCGCGTTAGCGATAGGCCACAGACTTTTACCCCGGTCATATTTGGTGTGAATGATGATGGTTCTCTCTCTCTGCTGCTCTTCAAGTCACAGAACCATACTCCAACACCCTCCACTTCAGAGCTCTAGTTCAATCCTGATTTGAAGAAATACATCCCCCTGCTGCCTGTACTAGTGACTCCACAGTGCCATCTGTTGATAACATAGACTCACTGTCAGAATAAGTAACAATCATGGAGCAGCTACAAAAAGAACATGTAGACTCTGCCATGTTCTTCTGACTAATATTACTCAATTTACCCAGGCACAGTAAGAGCAAAATGTTGGTTGACAGTAGAATAAGACCTTGTGCAGCTTGTATAAGGGAGTCCTGGAACAGTATCATAAAGGGTTTGGTCTGCCCTGGGAAAAGCTCGGTCAGGTTTTCTTCAAGAATTTGCTCGCATTGCTCCTGCACATGTAAATATAATGTGCAATGTAACTTTATTTTTACTGCTACAATAATACTTACTATAATTACTTTGGACCAGGGTCCTGTGTCCTTAATAAAGATTGATGAATGATTAAAATTAACATGACAGAACCATTTAACTGATTATAACACTGTACTAAAATAAACAAATACAACATTAAACTGATAAACAAGAGTAACTCTCAGATAGACTTGAATCACCAAAAATATTAAATAAATTAAGTCCAATAAATCCAACATACTGGATTATTTTAGTAATCCCCTAAACCAGTGGTTCCCAAAGTGTTCCCAAACTGGAGGGCCTCAGAGTTACTGCAGGAGAGCCCCAAACCTTGTGTGCAAAACAAGTACACTGAAAAAAGTTTAGTTTTTGAGGAAAATCTTAATATAGCCCCTCCTCAAACCACCCATCGTGGTGGAGGAGTTTCATCGCCTGAATGAACATAGGAGCTCTGTTGTCTGGGGCCTTGTGGTCCTGTAGGGTCTCCCAGGGCAAACAGGTCCTAGGAGACGGGTCAGACCAAGAGAGGTTCAGAAGCTTCTTATGATGAGACCATCAAGGACTGTTACGTCACCCAGAGGTGAAGGAGCGGCGCGAGGCCGTCCTCCAGTGGACCCAGCACCTGCAGGAGGAGCCATAAGGGACTGCTGCTGTGTGACCCGGGCAGCTTGGACTACTGCCGGTTGTAAAACATTACAAATTATCTGAATTATAGTCATTTATTATTATTATGGGGGATTTTTGGAATGATAAGGAGGACATGACGATCCAGACTTTGGGAATGGCCGCCCTAAACTATTGTTTTCCAAAGTGGGGGTCGTAACCCTAGGTGAGGGGTCCCAAGATGATTTCAAGATGAAATAAAATGTGTTTTTGGTCAATTTTATGTGTAAAGCATCTCATTTGTGAAATCCTGTCAAATATTAAATTAAACTGCCAAAATACATGTTATAAACTTGACTTTAAATGTTTTCCTGCCCTGTATTATGGTATTTTCTGTTATTTAGGTATTTCTATATTTATCTTAAGTTATAAAGTTACATTTACTTGAATTCAGAATATTTGACCTTATTCTGAGTAATTGTGAAAGCAGATAATTTTAAGGAATTTAGATTAGTTATTTTTTTCATTATTATTATCTTTTTATTATTATTATCTTATTTTAAGAACAAAAATCCTTGTTCCATCGGCAGAAAATTGTACTGCAGGTCCCCTTGTAATTTTGGGGCCCTAAGCAGCTGCATAGTCTGCTCATTAGGCTGGGCCGGCCCTGCATGGACATTGCAGGAGTTTATTGAAGCAAAGCCACAGAGAATAATGGGGCTGTAACCAAAGCTAAAGGTGCTCCAATGTGCGTGTGACATCTTTTTAAATCCAGTCATTTTAACTTGTGGAGATCTCACTTTTCCCAGTGTTGGAGTAATATCTCATCATATGTATGTGTACTTTTGATCAAGTATAAAACCCAGTACTTTCACCCCACAGCCAGTGCCTCATGCGTGTAATAAACGAAAGCCAAAGAGTTGTGCAAACATGACTAAGGACTTTATTATTCAAATCATTTTCCCCGTAATATCCACAAATAAAAGTGATCTCTTTATATATATTCACATTGTATACCTTTATAGTGTGACAAAAATTCTCTTTTTTTTTGGATTTCCAGCCATTCCTATTAATTGTCATTTATCGGTCGCCATGCAGTCGTCGGGAAGGTTGAAAAACAATACGATTGGTCAGCATAGGCGCTCCAGTCCAGTGTCCTCCATTGGCTCTTCATAGTGGTTCAAACCCTCACTTACCCAATCACAGAATTCATCACACTGCCACAAGAAAACCAAAATAAATAAGAAAAGTAAAGTTCTCCACGTCTCCTCTCTCTCCCGTCTGTTTTTTAGAATATTTTCTGCTTTTATATAATAATAATAGTAATAATAATGACTATAATTGTCCTCGATATAAATTTAATAGCATTTTTTTCTCTTTCTGAAATTTTTAAATAAATCATTTTGGCAATCCTCATAAGTCGTCACTTTAAAAGAATACTCAAGTACAAAATAAAACTGAAAAAATCCAAGGAGCGATGTGACAGAATGAAGAGTGCAAAAGCAAGAGAGAAGTACGGTGGCTCTGAAGGGACACTGCACTGCAAACGAAGGCGATCTGACTGGTGTGGCTTTAGACTGTATACTGTGCTGTTCGGTTTAGACACTTTTACAAACAAATGACAATACTCTCAAATGTTCTGCAGCATTTTCTCCAATGTACAATGTGGTGAACCTTCTGGGCCACCGTAGAAAGAGCGAGAGAAAGGAAGAGAGAAAGAAAGAGTGAAGTAGACGCATGTCAGAGCTGTATGTACAGAGTCAGAGTGGTCCAGTCCGGGTGCTGGCTGTGCAGTTTGTTGCTGTTATACCAGCGTGTAGGACTTGGCGTAGGGGTTGTTGCTCTGTTTCAGGTGTCCTCTGGAGTCCAGCAGAGACTCCTGGGAGGTGCTGAGTTTGGCAGCCTGTGCTTGGGCCAGATCTCCTGACTGCGGTCCATCTGGCCGGACTTCTCCCCGGGCCTCCCCTCGCTCCCGGACGTCCCGGTGGGGCAGTGTGGAGGCACTTCCGGGCTGCCACTGCTGCACCTCTCGGGCCGAGGGCACCTCCATGGTGGGCTCCATGGGCGGGGGCCTCTTCAGTGTGCGGCTCCTCTGAGGCTCCAGACAGGCCTGGCCCATGGCGCCTGCTGCTCCCGCGGGCACCACGGCCCTGCTCTCCCCTGTAGCACCCGCTCCTCCGCTGGGACCCGCTCCTCCTCCACTGAGGCTGCTGCCGCTGCTGCTGCTGAGCGCTGTCCCTCGAGCCGCCAACGGCACCCCGCGATTCAACAGGAAGTCCATACGGAGGTACGGAGGCAGGTGGACCAGCTCGCCCCCTGAGAATCACACCAGAGTTTAGGTTAGAGTCGTGGTTCACACGTGTCCCACAGCGGCCCCCAAAAATACATCAAAACACCCTGATCAGACAAGGCTCCAGGGCCCTCCAGGGCCCTCTGAAATCACTCACCACAGAGACCAGGCAGATGGTGCGGTGGCCATTTGTAGGAAACATTTTGGTCATTTGTACCTCCTGCCTTTATGTGGCACTACGTCTTTTGTTTTGCATCTAGCCTTCTGCCCAGCTACGTAAGGCGTGGCTAAATGTGGCTAGGTGCTGCTTGATGAGGATTTTTCTTGACCGTGGCGGGTCATGTAGTACAGAGTATTATGGTCTTTGGAACAGGTGTCTGGAACCCTTGCATTGAGGCAGCCACTGTGTCAGTGTGTTTTGAGCATTCTGCCACTACACCATTGTTTATTCAGTGTTTTGTTTATTCAGTCATTTTCCTTTAGTAAGAATTCAATAAAACACTGTATCATCACATTCACACTGGGACTCGCTGGTCTCAAACTTCTACATAAAAAGAGGAATAAACCAAAGAGCATGCCGACTTCCCAAACCCACTGCAGCACCTTCAGACAATGACACAGAACTCTGGGCTCCGTCTCTGACTTAACAGTCTCTCTCAGTGCCGTAAAGAACCCACTTACAGCGGCGCTCATTACATATTAAACAGAGCAAATGGTCCCAGCGCCCACAGTATCGGATTGCAAGGTCAACTGCTCGACTGAACCCGAGATTGACTCCGAATGAGCTGCCAATCGCTCGCTATTCTCCTCGGACGCACAGATCTCTCTCCTTACGCGTGTCATTGATGGAAATAATCCTTTTAAACCCGCGCTGACTTTGGCGTTATGCAAACAGTGGTCCGCAGATAACGTTAGTGCGATCTCGGGGCATTTGAATAATCGACTGTGTGTTCTGAAAATAAAGCCAATTAGCAGCGGCGAAGATGATGAATGGAGGCGAGTGTCGATTGAATTAGATGTAGATTTAAGTGCTGCGCCGGGAGCTGGAAGGAAGCGGAGGCTGAAAATTCATGAGGCTGAAAACGGCACATCATACGGTGATCAGGCAGTTTGTAACCCATTGAGTTTAATCAGAGAGGAAAACTGTGGCTATACTTTTAATCTCGCTTTCCTTCCTTCTCTCTACTTCATCTTTGTGTCTTTAACGGCGCAGCACCTGACTTTTGTTCATTATATTTGCTTTCATTGTTTGTAAATTCAAAATAGTTGAGTCCGAGTTCAGTCTTAACTTTTCCTTCAGACTAAACCACGACTGCTGAATCACAATGAGCTGCAAATACTGCCTCTACTGGATATACAGCGTCAGCCGAAACACTTTTCATGCTTTGGCTTTTCTTTATTTTCAACACTATTTACACAGGGTTCCCACTCTACTTGAATTTATTCTCCAGGTCATTTCCACGATCCATATTAAGTATGAATAGGCTAAGATGTTTTCCAACCTTTAGTAGCAAGAGAGGAGGGACTTAACGTCTGGTTTACTCTTAAGAGACCTTAAGATCTTTGGACTCAAAACGTCCCACACTTCAACTACAGAGTACAGATGAGGACTGAAGAATCTTGGCCCACGATCGTGATTACATATTTCACGGTCCTCTCCATCCTCCTCACTCGCCAGCGCCACCTGTGTATGTGATCTAATAATGCAGTCCATGGCTTTGTGGGTCTGAAGAGATTCAAACTCAGACGTGTAAAGCATATGTTTTCTTGGGAACATGGTAAAATGGGGGGTTCGGGAGTCCTCCCCTGGGAAAATTTTGTGTTCTGTCTTTAGTCTGGTTTGGAGAGCAAAGTGTCGTTTACATTTACTTTAAACAGAAAAGCAAAAGGAGGAGGAATGTTTTCAAGGACAAAATATGTTTTTCCAGGACATTTGACATTTTTGTTTTCCATGACTAGAAAATGGGCAAGTCATTTTCCAGATTTTCAAGGTCTTCAAGGTAGAGTGGGAACCCTGTTACATTTGATATTTCAAACTCTTCAAAACACCCACCCTTTATTCAATGGCCTTGTCTTAAAGAGCTTCATAAAGTAGTGATCTGAAATGGTCAGTCTGTGAAGTGAAAACCTTACTGTCAAAAATGTCAAGAGTGAGAAAAGCAGAAATCAAAGAAAAAAGGTGCTTTTTTTGAAGAATCTATTTCAACCCTTTTTGTTAAACAGAATTCCCTATGCCTTTATTAATAAACCAATGCCTTCAGTAAGAATCTACAATGTAAATAGTCTTGAAATAAGTGCTTCCAATCTTTTGACTGGTGCTGTATGTTGATAACTGTTGTCATCTATAGCCTGTGTTGGTCCATGGGAGTAGATCTCTCCTTCTTGTGGTTCTCCTCGAGGTTTATATTTTTCCCCACTGGCTTGTTTTAGTTTTTTCCTGCCATGAAGGAGGGCCTAAGGATTGGTGATGCTCAGGGCACCCTTCTTCTGCTGGCTGATCATTTGGACATTACATTTTGATCTGTGTAGGTTCTCAGTCATACAGGAGTTGTCCTTTCACGAAACATCTTACGCTTCAACTACAGAGTACAGATGAAGACTGAAGAATGCCTACAGTTACATTTTGATGTTGGTGCAGCTCTGTGCAGGCGCCTGTTGTTGTGATAATGTTGTTTCATCATTTCTAATCATGTAGGTTTCCAAAAGACTCTCCAAGACTCTTATTGTAAACACTTTATGTGGCAAGCATTTACCCAAAATGTACTTTATGTTCTTAATTCTTCAATAAATTAAAGAAAATACATGGAGTTGAGCTTTTTTTTGTTGAGTAAGTGGCTATGTTCACGATTAACTAATGAGCATTGGGTCCATGTTTTGTTATTGAATCGTATCAAACAGTGTCAAAGTGTATTGAGAAGGCTCTGTATCGAGGCATGTATCATATCGGCAGGTTCTCAAAGGTACACAGCCCTAACAGAAAGGGAAACGAACCCTGTGGAGCAATAGCACTAACCGCGCTGCCGTGAGAAAAGGGGCTTCATTTAAAGCTTGTTTTTTCCAGATGAAGCTTTTAGGAAGTGAAATATTACAGAACCAATTGGCTGTTGAGAGAGAGCCACCACCGGGGACAGAGAGAGGCTGCTGTTGCCCCGAGCGCTGCCTCTCTGCGGATGTTCGGACAACGGCAGCAGAGACAGGGATCCAGTCGCCTGCAGCTGCCCTGTCTCACCGAGTGCGTAATGAGCACAGAAATGTAAGAACGCGACAGGACAGGGCAGCCGGACAGGCCCCGTGGACAGGACAGGAGGGAGGGCAGACTGTGACCTCGTGCTGTTGGGTCACATCAGGTGAAGCTGGTCAGAGCCGCAATACTTTCAATAGGTTGCGTTCACGTGACATCACAACATTCTAAAGCGTCTATAGACCTTTCTCAGTCATGTGACTTGGAATGGAATGCCAGCCTGTTGGTTGGCATTCCGCTGATTTGCTCCATCTGCTGCATGTTACTAGCTGTTCTTTACAATGGCGTTACCGGTCTTGACGCTCTCCAAGACGGTTCAGCACTTGGTCAGGTCAGACAACGATATCTGAACAAATGCTCGTTTGTCGGAGCTCAGGACCCGTCATGTGATTTTGCTGCCCACCAATGGTCAGAGCATAGAGATATACAATGTTTTGATTTGAATTTCTTGTAGCAACCCATTGTTGCAACATAAGTTCCACTAGTCAGCTGAGAAAGGTTTAACATTGAGGTGGAGGGCAGGTAGCATTCTGTGCTGGGTAACCATGGTAACGGCCAAAATGCAGATATTATAGAGTAATATCTCTGTAATATCTCTGTATTTCCTGGGCCAATCCACATGAAACAAATACTATCACAAAGTTCAATGTCTCCTCTGTCAGCACATATGAAATAAGCTATAATTATTTTCTCATAAAGGTGTCCAAAAGTGGAGACAATATTCAAAAGCATATGTGTGATGCTGGCCAATAGAAAGCTTTTACAGGAATAAAAATAATATGTCAGGTTTGTGAATCTAATCACTATTAAATAATTACCAAGAACAACATTTGTGAATTTGCTTTTTTGAAATTTCCATCAAGATCCATCCCATAGAGTTGTATTGGCCCTGCCCTCCACCTGAAATGGAATTCTAGAACGTGAACGCAATCTATTACTAATGTTACATCTTCAATGTTTTGTCATTTAATACAGTAGCAATTTGGACATTCATTACTGATAGTCTGACCTCTTTCTTTGTCTGCTTTTGTCTGCATGGTCACTGACTTATACAGCATGTACATTATTATAAGCTAACCGATGTTCTTTCTAGCCACATGATGGGGACCGAGCATTCCCATTTTTACCCAATTTTAATAATTGTTTTGTACAAAGTATTTCTAAAAAGAGTCTCTGAGCCTCCCCTTTGAAAATTTCAAAAGAATTGGTCATATTTTATGTATTTTAGGGGTAGTTACCTACATAGGTGGGCTTTTAAATCAAGATTTGGCTCGATTTATTGAATTTATAAATTAAGATACCTGGATGCTGTTACTCCAGTGTTTGAAGCCTAAGATTATTTTTTGAAGTGAATATATTATGCATATGGGGATTAAAAACATTATTTTGACTGAGAAACTGGACACAAAGTGGTCAGGGAGTACTTTTTTGGGGAAGGTGTTCTTCGGCGTTTGGGGAACGGAAACTTAAGAGAAAAACAAAGAACCAAAGGCACTCCTCCCACATTATAATTCTCTATTTACATTTTCTATTATTTTGAGTGTCTCAGCATAGATATTTTACATTAAAAAAATCACTAACAATGAAACACAAGCACCAGGGCTGGTGACGAGTTTGCCTGGAGCTCCCCCTGTAGGTAGCAGTAGGAATAATTTAGTCAGAACGTTATTAAGGATTTTAAAAACGTGGAGGATAGTTTTAGGAAGTACAGATCGAAGTGTTGAATCGTAGAAGAAGCAACAGCCTAATTAAGCATGATTAACCTGAAGATTACTCAAAACTGCGTGAAAGAAGTGAAGTACTACTCCAGGTTGTTTTTTTGACGAGGGAACAAGGTTATAACATGACTCAAAAAAGTTGATTTTTCATGATACAGTATGTCTCCTTTACAGAACAAACAAAGACCTACTAAAACTAAACTCCCTGGACCTCCTGTATGTAACCACAGCGTCGTCACTCACCCGGCCTGTGGGCTTTGGGCACGGCCATGTTGATGACGCGGCTGACGTCCTGAGGCTTGGGCGGCGAGGCGGTGAAGCGGCAGATGCCCGACTCGGAGGGCGTGCTGGAGGTCATGCTGTCCGTGTACTCGTTGGTGCCCGCGGTCATCTGCTCCGACGACGTGTCCGAGATGAAGCACTCAGTGATGGTGAACTTGGCATGCCGCAGCTGCTCCTCCATCTTGGCGTGTTCGTAGGCGCGGGCCAGCTCCTCGTACGTGGAGGATGCGCTCTCCGTGGACACCATGCTGCTCCGCGCTCGGTCTGGGGCACACAGGCGAGGGTTAAGACAAAATTAGGTTTAGTCAGGATCATAGAACAGTCTCCATTATAAAATTTAAACTTCCAAGTCCATTTAAGTATCTAAAGATTTCTATGTGAAGACCATTTCCCCCTACTGTACTTGTTTACAGTTACAATCTGGACTGGAGTTGTATACAGTCTTTGTTTTGACCTGTGCCAGTGGCAGAGGGGTGTGACAACCCATCTACCTTAACTACCAACACTCTGGCTAGAATTTTGACCTCACAAACAACTCAGTCAATTCAAGCCACACTACGACAAAGATATCCTGGACAAATGAGAGCCTTCGCAAACGGCCAAGAAAAACCTAGCTGATGAAATAAGAGCTTTAAAAAGGTGATGTGTGACTTTAGCCAAGTGTTAGCTGATACCTGTGTCTTGCGAGGGGCTGACGCTGTAGCTGTCGCTCTCCTTGTCCACGGAGCCCGTGGCCCTGGGCGTGGGCAGTCTCCAGTCCGTGGTCAGTGTGTGGGACGAGCTGGTGGGGTGCGGCCGGTTCAGGGTCCATTGACTGGCGTAGCGGCTCCGGGCGGCAGCAGGACCAGCTTTGGCAGTGCGTCTGGCAGTGGGGTCTGGACACAAGCACACCGTCGTTCAAACTGCGAGTATAGCCTGTACTTTTGTTACATTGCTGTCATGCTTTCAGAGCTTCACTGAGATGAGGAAGGTGAAGTATCCCCTGAAAAATGTGCAGATATTTTGGTGTAGATGGATAAATATAACTTTGATATAGGACCAAATGAGGGTTGCCAGGTATATCAGCAGCCAAAACAACCAACGGACATCATTTCCAATGCATTTTACAAATGCTCAATCTCAATCCCTTCTCTCTCACACAGCTCAGATGGTTTGGTGCTTCAGGTTTTGCCATTTGATATAAGGATTGTTAATAGTTATTCGGCTACATTAATATGATTTACAATGAAAAAAACTCTCAAAACAACGCCCCATTCTGTGGGAATAGTACAGACCAGGCAACTCTGGACCAAATTCATATGAACAGACCATTGTGGATTTCCCTTTAGCATAGAGAACCTGCAATTTCTGAGCAAAAAAATATGTACGATTTCAACCAAAACTGCAGGTGAATGCGCTATAGACCAGTGGTTCCCAAAGTGGGGGTCGGGACCCCCAGGGGGGTCGCGAGGCCCTAACCTGGGGGTCCCCAAATGCATTCAAGATAAAATAGAAAGACAAAATAACAATGTTTGTTAATATTTAGTTTAGGACAGCAT
>OMNZ01090180.1:7220-19624 GCA_900303255.1 Lesueurigobius sanzi | reverse complement strand
ACTGTAGAAATGTGTGTAATTACCTGAGTTCAGAAGCAAAAACATGAGTTTCTCTGCTCCGCCCCTGCATCAAATGTCAAAAGAATCGTGCAAAAAAAAAAAAAAATCATTCCAACTCGATTTTATTAATTTGGAGATTGTTTGGCTCAAGAATCGAAATCGTGATCAAAATTCAATTAATTGCACAGCCCTATTGTACACTCTTTTCTACCACATCTTTTCCTTCCCTTGGCCTCTCTGTTCATGTGCTTGGACACAGAGCTCTGTGAACAGCCAGCCTCTTTAGCGATGACCTTTTGTGTCTTGCCCTCCTTGTGCAAGATGTCAATGGTCGTCTTTTGGACAACTGTCAAGTCAGCAGTCTTCCCCATGATTGTGTAGCCTACAGAACTAGACTAAGAGACCATTTAAAGGCCTTTGAGGTGTTTTGAGTTAATTATCTGATTAGTGTGGCACCAGGCGTCTTCAATATTCAACCTTTTCACAATATTCAAATTTTCTGAGATACTGATTTGGGGTTTTCATCAGTTTTCAGTCATAAATATCAACATTAAAAACAATAAACACTTGAAATATATCAGTCTGTGTGGAATGAATGTATACATTATAAAAGTTTCACTTTTTGAATGGAATTACAGAAATAAATCAACTTTTTCATGATAGTCTAATTTTTTGACGAGCACCTGTAATCTTTCAGTTTTGATCCACCATAAGCAGGTTCGGCCCTCGGCCTATTGACTAGGAAAAAAAATGGCCCGCCTCCAAGCAAACTTGCATACCCCTGGTCTATAGCTTAAATGACATCATAACGCACAGAAACATTCCCTTTGCTATTTTGGCCCAAAATCACACATACAAATAGAATAGATTTGGATATTTGACAAATTGGTCCAAATAATTGTGTAAAAAAGACAAAAAATACTGAACATTGCCTCATAACATGCAGTTGAATGTGGCATACCATACTTGCCATACATTTTGGTATTTCTTTATGAATTTATGGCAAAAGATCAAGAAATTTTGATTTAATGTTAACTGTAGTGCTTTTCAGAGACATTTGAGTCCTCAATTTTGGTACAATTCTTTTATTGAAAAAGAAACTCTGAAACTGCCAGATCATTTGGTGAGACAGGGGGACAAAGGTCCAAATCGCAGTCCGCGGGTACGGCCCTGTCCCAAAGTGTGTCAAACAGGGGGCTGGCACTGTACACTGCACACAGCACCAAGACCAGCACAAGGCTCCTGCTGTGTAAAAACGCCTCATGTTTGCCCATGTGAGTTCAGCCCCTCCCCGGTCAGCCCCGGCACGAGCTTGGCCAGTGCTGAGTGATAGACTAATCGATGTGCGGCCTAATCAGCCAGCTTAACTCTAATACCCCGGACAGGTCCACATCATTACCATATCAGCCTCAACACGTTTCGAAGGGACATGGTAGAGGCGAAAGATTAAAGGCAATCTAGTAAAAAGGCAATACACTTTTAATGTGTTGACCAACCACAGGGAAGCTGACTATAGAGAAGAAGCTTAAGGGCGAACATCAATCTAAACGCAACAGACAAACATAGCTCATTGCTCATCCAAATGGCATAGACAAATCTGTACTGAAATATTAACCACTGTCTTCTTAGAGTTTCTAGTTTTTCAACACAGAACCCTGTAACATTTTTTGTCTTGTGTTTTGGCACTTTCTTGCATAAATTGCTTCAATATGAATAATCATCAGAAATGTAAGACCACATAAATGGCTCCTGGCAATCCTAAAGTTAAACCAATGTGATCAAAAACATTCAATTAAAAGAACAAAAAGCAAAAAAAAATGTTAGCAAATATACCTAAACTCTTTATTTAACAGTATATGCATTTCAATTTACTTGAATATAAAAGCATACAACTGTGCTGTCATCTGTTTTGCAGATAATTGACTTGTCAATCAATGACACAAGCAGGGGCCGCTTTTAGAGGCTTGTGAGCTGCTTAGGGCTTGCTCACTTCAACATAGTTGCAATGAAAGCATGTAAACAGAGAAGTCTATACACTCCAGGATTGACAAACCGATCAATGGCATTGATCACTTGGCCCAGGGCTTCTCCAGCTCCCTCAATGGGCTGCTGCTCATTCAGCTGCAGCCCTGTAACCGCACAACCCTTTGTTCAGCTACTTCTATAGAAAGTGCAATATCTGTGGACGTCTCTAGAGGGAGACAAAGGGGGAATGTTCAACACTACTCTATCCTGAGAAAATAATGTAAAAGCAATCTTCACATGTAAATAAACCTACAATAACAATCTCGCAAAATGCAAGGTGAGAATATTGCACCAAAGCTAATATCTATTGCTTTTCACAAAACAAACTTGTATTTTTTTAAGACTGCTCATGATGACTGTAATATGTACCATAAGGAGAAGTCTCTATGTGCATTGACTCACAGAGCAGTGGTCCTGATGCAGAAGTTGCTGTGACGAAGTAAAAAACAGGATACTAATAGTTGTCCTCGTAACCTCTCTACTATGCCCAAGGCTGTGAATTTACACACTTCCATCAATTTAAACCATGATGAATTTTATTCTTGCTCTTTTCTCACAGCATCCATTTTAGATGAGATGAAAAAGTAATACTCCAGCAATAAACCTTGATTTACATCCCCTTTCGCTCTCCCACTCTCCTGCTTTTTATTTGATCATTTAGCCAGGATCATATAACTGTATATCAGACACAAATGAAATCAGGTCCTATGCGCATTAAGGACATGTCTTTCTGCAGCTAACATCCTCCAAACCAACCAGGCAGCTTCACAGCAAGCCAAGGGCAGAGTCCCATTCATTTTCAGGCCCATTTCCTCCTATGATTAGGCAATCAATCAATCCAGCATTCAATCTCATCAGGCAGACGGGATTATCTGCCCATCTTCCCCTCTCTTACTTTCAGCTCGCTCCCTCCCACACACGGAGCAGCACATTAACATCAGATCAAGTATCAGCCAACACAAGCAGTCTACCACATCCTCTGACCACAAACAGACAGCTCCTGGTTTTAGCCTTCTCTCACTTATCCTCTCCATCGCCTTAAAGTGGTTTTACCAGCACAAAGCCAAAAATACAGCCACCTGCCATGTATGCAGCTTACACTCTCATTGTATTTGAATAAGCTGGATTTGGAAACATTTTGCACTGGTACACAAGATTACAGTCTGTACACATCACAGATTTCCTTCACGTTCCCTGTGTATCTCCAATAAATTAAATAAAACATAATATTTAATATAATCTCAGCATTTAAGAGCGTCTTCTATCAGAACAGATTACTCCAATATGTTAGTAAACCAGTTATCTTATTCAAATCAGAGTAAGCAAGTTAATTCACTCACATCATATTCTTCATAAACATGATATAGAGAAAGGTGAAAGAAAAAAATATGAATCATTAATGCCCAGGCTAAAAGCATACACATGGAAATGAAATTACTGTTAATGCCATTGCTAATATTTAATATTCCTTCTTTTCTCCAAACGTGATACCTCACTGTTTAAAATATTTAATGACTCCAACCTAATGGCAAAGAGCTTTTTGATGTAAAAATGTTAATTCAAGAAACAACGCTGATGAAACTGTCAGGCTTTCAGGACACACTTCCTTTTAGTAACCCTGTACTAGGTTAATAAAGTTTCTGCTCTGATAGGCAGCATTTTCTCTTCAGCTCAGCCACCATAAAGGGCAGCAATTCAGCAGAAATAAATGCCATTTTAATTGTAAAGTGCTGTAGACTCGTCATAAAACATCACTATGACCTCCATTCTTTCTCCAACCCACTTTTATATTCTTTGCACACAACTCGTCTATCTCAGCTACAATATACGAATGGGTACAGTAAAAAGATTGCCTGATCAGTGATAATTATGTGGTCTGAAATATGAAATACCTGAGGAGTAAAATCCAGTGGAGATAGTGCTTCCTCACACATTTCTTCAAAATGGTTGCACCTCAGATGAGACCTGCATTAATTGACAAAACCTAATTAATAGTTGCATTTTGTAAAATAATCGAGTTCGGAAATGTGACGTCATATCGCAAAGCATTATGGGATAAGCAGCACTTTTTTTCCATAATAGAGTTCGGGAAAACCCACTGTTGCCATGGATATCCGCCATGTTTGCAGCTACTAGCAAACATTATCCATAGACTAACATTGTCAAGAAACGTAATAAAGTGGAGAAAAGAGCCGTGGAACAGCTCCGTGAGCTGCTGAGTCACTGCTGGTAAATACATTTAACTCACTGTAGTGTCAGAATGCTTTTATATGAATGATAACTCCAGCATTTTACCTTTTAAAACCTCCATTGGTTTACTATGGAACAAAACGTTCTGCAAATCCCATAATGCTTTGTGATATGACATCATATTTCCGAACTCTATACACTAATGGAGGTTTTAAAAGGTAAAATGCTGGAGTTATCGTTCACATAAAAGCACTCTGACACTACAGTGAGTTGGATGTATTTACCAGCAGTGACCCAGCAGCTCACGGAGCTGCTCCACGGCTCTTTTCTCCACTTTTTATTACGTTTCTTGACAATGTTAGTCTGTGGATAATATTTGCTAGTAGCTGCTAACATGGCGGATTTCCATGGCAACGGTGGCTATTCCCAAACTCTTATGCATGCAAATTACCTCTGGGAACTGTCCTTTCTGTTACAAAGTTACAGAGAATTGTTTTGGTGTTGATACATCACGTAACCTTGACCTGCTGGATGATCTTGATAGAAGAACTGCACCCCGTTCACCATAATATTATTATGGTCCGACAAACACCTTACAAACACCTTATCTCCACCAGCAACAGGTGATAGGCTATATTTAGTTTTGGATTAAGTTGATCCGGGTGAAGTAGGATAGCGCAGGCAGATGGATGGAGAGCTATCCGGACCACCAGAAAGAACCTTGCCGCTGAAAACACACGCCACATCTTAACCTTGGCAAACATTGCTGTATAATCATTGTAAAACATGATGTGATATAACCATAGCCTACCTTTAACATAACACCACGTGCATAAGGCTAAAGTGGGGCTAAAAAATATACGCCATGATGGATGCAGCTGTCTAAATCACTGTCCGATTGTTGGACGTAATAAAACTCTCTCCAACATGTTAGCTTAGCCTCCAATAGCAGCCGCTAAACACGTGTCTGAAAGCGACCGGAATCTGCATAACACACGCAGGGCCGGCCCACGCATTTACAGGGCCCTAAGCGGAATTATGTCTGGGGGCCCTCACAATTTCAATTTCATTCAAGTCAATTCCCCCACTCTTCAACTGGACTATGTTTGTAAAAGAAAGTACACTACACTGCAAAAAGAAATCTAGAAATGGCTAAAATTGTCTTCGAATTTGTATTTGCCCTTGGCCAGTGGGGTACGTTTTTTTACTCTTAAATTAAGAACAAAAATCCAATCACACCAAAATTAGATTGATTGATTGATTGATTGATTGATTGATTGATTGATTGATTGATTGATTGTTTTTTTCCGAGCTTGTACATGTAAAATCATGCATACAGTTGTCCAAGTCTTTTTACATACTATTCAAAAATAATAATAAAAAAATAAATAAGAAACACTGTCTATGCACATATATACATACACATACATATATACATACATACATTTTTTTTTTACTTTTACACAAAGCTCGAAAAGGAGTGGGAAGCTTATAATAAACTTATAATATCCACCCCATGTGGCCCTGAACACACATGCTTCAATGTAGTTAGCTCAGCCAGCCTTAGCCCAGGCTTTCACACTTATTTTCAGGGTAAAATAAACACACAAAAATGATTTAAGTATGCAAATAGTTGACATAGATTAGCAGCTTTTAAAACATACGTTGGGTCCTCCCCAGTTGTTTGAATGTATTGGGTGTGACCAATACAAGACAAGGTTTTCAAGTTCAACTTTCTCTGTCAAATTTAGAAATCTCACTTTAAATTGTATGAAACTGCCAGGACCTAGAGTGGTTGAGGAAATTATTTTAAATTCACCATCATGGGCCAACATATTCGGCCTATTTCATGAAATCAGTGTACTTTGGCAACTCATCTCATTCAGTATGGGCACAGTTGGTTTTAATTAAAATTGAATTATTTCTGAATGTACCAGTACTTGACAGGCAATAAGTTGTATTTTGCATGACACAGCCGCTACCTCACATTGATTTTATTTATTATTTTCACTTCCATTGCCAATTAGATGCTTTCCCCCTCCAGACAGACCCTTCAGACTCTATTGTAATAACTTTGCCTTGAAAAATGATGTTTTTTAAAAGCTAGTTCTCAACACATTATGTAAGCCTCGAAGAACATTTCTCAAATGTTACTTAAAGGAATAAGCCACCGTTTTGACATACTGAGATACTGTATGTTCTTTCCGGAGCTTAGACGAGTTGATGCGTACCTGTCTGGTCTTTGTGCATGCCCTCAGTCACAAGATGTTGTTAGCTTTAGCCTCTGCTAGCATATTCCTATGGGGAAAAACGGGGGTGAGGGGTACTATATTGTAAGGTGTAATAACACGCCAGGAGCACTTTCGACGTCTGTGCAGTAATACGTCCACTCTCACACTAGGAGTTATTACGCCTTAAATCAACATTAATTTTGTGTAAATACGTTGCTATTCACCTTATTCTGCCCCGCCCACTTTTGTAGTAAAACCACTTCCTGTTTTTATTAGCACTTCATGTAAGCTGGGATTTCCATTGTTGTCAATGGAAGAGAGTGAAGAAAATAAAATGGGAAGAGAAAGAAAGAAAAATCACAAAAAAGTTGAAAGTAAATAGGTTTGTGTGGCTCAGGTTTGGTTTCATTGGAAGGAAAAAAATGTTTTTTCGCGATATTATATCTTGACTTTTTGTTGTCCATTTAATTGGCTAATTGTCTGTGAGGAACTGTAAACGACCAAAGCTGATTGATCTATTTACACAGTGGTTTGTTGTAAATGTTATGTTTCATCAAAAACTGAAATCCAAGCCAATTATCAACTCAAGTCAGACCTGCAATAATAAACACAAGATGGCGGCCCCCATGGCAACTTCCTGAATAAGGTGAATACTATGCTTGGTGGCTTCTAACTTCACCCCCGTTTTTCCCCATAGGAATATGCTGGGAGAGGCTAATGCTAACGACATGTTCAGTCTGTTTGCATGACTGAGGGCATGCACAAAGACCAGACAGGTACGCATCAACTCGTCTAAGCTCAGGTAAGAACATATCTCAGTATGTAAAAACGGTGGTCTACTCCTTTAAGCAGATATGGAAGGCCTTCCTCTCCACCACACTCTGTCCACTCCAGGCCAATACTAAAATAAATTAAATTCATCCTTATTTCAGGAAAACAATGTATGGAAACAAACATCTATCTGCACAGAAGGAGAGCATTATCAATCTGCCTTATACTTGAACATAATTAGATTTCCTCATTTCTCACTGCGGCCCTGCGGAGACTCGGGCTGGTGCCACTGCTGGTGGTGCTCGTACTGGGGTGACAGGTTAATTGAGGAATAATACCCTTCAGAATGATGGATTTTGGTGACTTGAGATGTCAGAATCCATTATAGGAAATTTAAATTTGCAATTAAAGTGGGAGGCTGGGTGTAGTATTCTTCCCATTCAACTCTTCTGCGCCTCTGATATTATTAATGTTCCGCATTAAATGTCCATGCTTTGGCTTTGGTTCTTACACCATTCAACATTCCTTTATTGGAGATAATTAACTGTTTATATGTAAATACTATAGGCTACACGTATTCATTATGGGGCACATTTTATACATAAGTTGGAAATTAGTTAGACAGTTAGACAAAGTCAGAGATAATATCACTAAAAGTAATTTTAGGTGACTTTTTTCATGTCGTCCTTCCACTGAAACAAACTAAACCTGAGCCACAATAACTTATTTACTTTGAGCTTTCTTTTTTTTTTCAAGTTTTTTTGTTTATTCTCTTTTTATTTTCGTCACTCTCTTCCATTGACAACAATGGAATTTCAGCTCACAGGAAGTGCTAATAAAAAGGAAATGCTTTTACAACAAAAGTGGGCGGGGCTGAATAAGGTGAATAGGGATCTAGCTTCCAGACTCCAGCTAAGCCCCAAATGTTTACAAACAATGAAAGGGTCTATTTGCCGTGCAGATCAAATTTGTGGTAGGTCTGTTGTTGGGTCATAGACAATTATACTTGTTTACATGGAATTAGGAGATTTAGATTTAAATTTCTCCATTGTGAGATCAATAAAAACTATCTTATCTTATCTTATCTTAGATTGAAATAGAGCAGCGACAATGCATTTGTATCGTAAAAGGTTCTGAAGCTGTGAGATAGGGCCAGTTTTATAAATGTATTTGTTCATAGTGTATTGTCTGAGCTTAAAAGGACGTTTGGAAAGCACTGCAGTGTAGTGAAAGACAAGTGAATGCATTTCTGTTTGGCTACTAGGCCCTATCAGTAGCAGCACACTGCATTAATGTTGCTATCAGGCACTATATCAGCAGTCACAGTGACAAATGGTGGACAGGCTCCGCTCTGAGATGTCTGCGGGTGACACTGGCTTCTCTGCATGTTCCTGTGGATGTAATGATCAAAACGCCATAAAGAAGGTGTCTGTATGTTTGCATGTATTAAAGACAATGATTGTTTTGGATCCGCAGTGCCCCCCCTCCCAAACACCCACTCCTCTCTGCCGTCCCTCGGACAGCTGGAACAGAATTCATCCGATTTGTTCTGCTGCTTTTCTCTCCCCTTAAACCCTCTGCCACACCCCCACCCCCAAACCCTCACTGTCGTAATAAGATCTGCAGGAATCATTCAAAGGCTAGATATAATTTACTGCTTGCCGTGCACAATGCCCCCCTCTCCCCATAGCCGCCCCCTCCCCTCGTCTATCCACACAAGGTGCCCCGCGGATGAACTAATCATACTTGAAATATTATTTCTGCTTCTTATTCCTCCATTTTATGAACAGCGCCTTTTTATGGTTACATTGGATTTAACCCCTGCTTGGTCATACTCGCATCACAGTGGAGTGGGTGGTGCAGCAGTGGACAGAGGAATAAAACCACAAAAACAACAACACAACATTCACGTTCATACAAACATGTTCAATCCAAAATACTTCAATCCTGATTAGCGTGCATATGTACAATCAGAAATGTTTGGGATGTTCAAGTTTTTTGTTTTCCTCCATTACTTCAGAAATAAATGTATTTATTGGTTTTCTTTTATAGTAGCCTGATTAGTTCAGCACAGCAATACAAATATATGAAGATAACTGCCGTGGTGCCTTGCAGGAGGATTAATCATTGAGGACAGTGGGAAAACACCACAGATGGGAACAAAAGTCTTTTCTTATAAACTTTATGTGTCATGAGGAATATAGAGGGGGGACAGAAAAGAAAGTGAGGGAATGTTGGACAAATTGCAGCGATCAGCTGTTCACTTGTTCTCAGGGGGTACATTTTCTTTACATTGATTTCCAATGCACTGGTCAATTTGCAGTCACTTTTCATTGTGAGTACATGGGATCTGCGTTAACTAAAGCTGAGATTTAAAAAATGTCAAGACGCTTTCAATTTGGCTGCATTTTGAATAGTCAACTCCAGTATCTGTGTTACAATTAGCTTGAATTATGATACAAAGCAAACACATTATTACACATGTAAATATTCAGGTGTTTATATACACCATAACTCCTTATCTTATCTGGCCTTTTCATCTGTACTCAGAGGATCCTAAACCTCCAGTAAATCATATTTAAATGCCAATTCCCATTTAGTCTGGAAATATAGTTATCTAACTAGTATGTTAAATAATTACTACTACTAGGACTGGGTATTGGCAACAAACTCACGATACGATACGTATCCCGACACAGGGTCCACAGTACCATACATATCCAGATTAAAGTGTATCCCAATGTCCATAATACAATACATATTCCAAAGAAACTGAAGAAAAATGATCTCATAGATACAATAAATAGTAGTTTTTATTATGCTAAATATGTCCAGCAACTGAAACCTGCAATTGCAGTAGTTAGTGAGTGTGTTGTGATGTTATGAATAAACCATGGGGTAAAACAAGCAGATTTTTGTTGTTGTTGTTTTTTTTAATACTTTTATACTATTGTGGCTTCAGATTCATATCTATATACAATGGTAGAGGGATCATCCGAGTACAAATTGTCCAATGGAGTATTAAGGCCACATTGAGGGGAAAAGAAAATCACAAACTTCGAGAATAAAGTCGTAATTTATGAAAATAAAGTCATAATATTACGAGAATAAGGTCGTAATTTATGAAAATAAAGTCGTAATTTACGAGAATAAAGTCATAGTATTACGAGAATAAAGTCGTAATTTATGAAAATAAAGTCGTAACTCCCTCTGGAACCGGAATCTTTATTATCCGTCGGATTGTTTTTTGAGACACAGCAAAACCCCTCTGAATGGCCCGCTGATGCATCCACCGATAACCCTGCCTCGGAGAAGTCCGTCTGGTTCTTTCTCCGGAAAAGATGCATTTTCTTGCATATTCTTAAGTCCTATAAGTCCTAATACTATATATAATGATATGATGCCGATGTGCCAAAAGATAAAGTATCTCCTTGTTTGTCCACAAAATCCTCCACTTCCTCATTTTACCAACAGTTTTCCTCTAAAACAAGGTTAGAATATTATGACTTTATTCTCGTAAATTACAACTTTATTCTCAAGTTACGACTTTGTGATTTTTTTTTCCCTCAATGTGGCCCTAATACTAATACTCCGTCGTATGTTTGCCTGCTGATGCACACAATTTTCTGTTCACCTCTTGTGAGAAAGAAAAAAAACAATTTCAACCAAAAGACAAACAAAGATTGAATAAATAAAGTTGCAATAACTAGCAAAAAAAACAAAGCAGTAAACAGTCAGCCTAAACGTTATTACATTACTGCCTTGTTCTTGCAATGTTGTTGATTTAGTTTATACAGAGCCCATTTGTATTGAAATTCCTCGATTTTATTGTTCAAATTGTAAGTATCCTCTTCTCTCCATCATCTGTATGTTTCCAATCGTTTCCAACCAATTTTTGCTATTAGGGCTAGTAATAGTTTTCCATTTTCTTGAAAACAAGCAGATTTAATTCATGTTCTTTTGTAATTTGCGTATCAAATACAGGTGATCTGGTGTCAAGTGCTCTGTAACGATATATTACCGATACGATATATACTAACTACCCCCTGCTAAGTGCTGGTGTACCCTCAGGGGTCTATGCTCCTGGTAAATGTCTTAAAGAACTAAAAATAGCCAAACTTACTCGGAAAATACACACCTTATCCAACACATACTTGTGCAGGATACAGTCAAGGCTGTGTCTTGTGTTGACTGCCATGACTTTAGATGCCAGCACTTGTTTGTGGCCTAATGACTTAGTGCGAGAGGATCCCCGTCTCCATGGCAACACCTGGAGCTCAATACATCATACCTTGTTACAGCAGTCAAGTGCCCTGACGCTTGGTCAAAATTAATATATGAAGAGAAGATACAAAAGATATGTATAGCCTTTGGATTAATTTGAAACTGAAGCTAAAATTGGAAATGGGTCTTTGGCGACCTTGGCGTGATCAGTGTCAAGTCTAAGACAGGGAGGACAGGGCAGAATGAAGAGAGAGGATGAGGATCTAGGTGTGTGTTGGAGGTCAGACACTTGCGGCTCTGCACTGCCATAATATTCTGCATGATTCACAGTAACTGTATTAGCTAAACATTAGTCAGACAAAGCTTCACTCTGTTGAATCATTTCAGTGTGTAGGCGGCGTAACACGAACCCTTTTAGTGTACTTAAAAGAAGAAACATGATTAAACTTTCAGTGACTTCTCTGGTCAAAAGTTATTTCTCTGCCTGGATAATTAAAACATTATGACCACATGCCTTGTAACGGCAGTCATACGCCGCCATTTGAAGATTCTGTTTGGCCTCAAGATCATAGGATCACTGTAGCACTTTTGTCAAACTTTCTTTAATCAAAGTGTAAAATAGTCACTTCTATCAAATACAAAGTTACTTACTGTTTTTTTCCCCTGACTTTTTGCACCTCCTTGTGTGTGTTCGATCTTAAGAGTTGTGAATTTCTCTATCGTGAGATCAATAAAGAACTATCTTATCTCTTATGTTATCATATCTTTCTGAAAGATTCAAACTGCATGTGCTTCCCGTGTTTGTCAGTTTCACTACATCATAAAACAAAATTACCACTTGGTTTTTGATAAACCTCAAATACATTCTGGGAATTAAGGCATGACGATTGTTCACTTAACTAGTCACACTTTTATGGAGATCGATTAAGATTCCTGGCCTCAGAGGAGATCGAATTGTAGCCT
>OMNZ01090178.1:0-10194 GCA_900303255.1 Lesueurigobius sanzi | reverse complement strand
TTAAAGGCACTGTACCTGTTGTTTCTTCCTAGTAGTGGAATGGTTTTCTCTGAGGTTTCCTCAATTTTTTTACCATGTGGTTTTTGTTTTTTTGGGTTTTTTCCTCGCCGTAGAGGAAGGTCTAAGGATGGGGGATACTCTAAGCTTGTTACTTTTTACTTATTTACTTATTCACGGGACATTACATCTGGTCCAGACATTTCATTCGTGTGTGACTTATTTTTGATCATTCTTGAGTCTGATATTGATTTGTTTTTGTCCAGACCGACCTTTGAGATGACTTCTGTTATGATATTGGGCGTTACAAAAATAAATTGATTGATTGATTGATTGATATGTGAAGAATGTGCTTACTCTGCGCTGTGCCGACAAATTGAAAGTTCTTAAAGAACTTGTTGTTCTTCTCATGACCTTGTAAGATAAAGTAAAACTGTGTGTGTGCTCGTCACTGGAAATACCTTGCTCATGTGCTCATGTGCTGTTTGATGTTTTGAATAAAAAGGCTCAGAGGGGAGAGTCAGAGAGGCTAACAGATGAAGCGGTGGGCTTCGTAACTCTCTCCCTTGCTAGCTTTGAAAAATCTCTTGTGATTTAAAATTGTGTTATATTTCTGTAGCAGAAGTCTTTCTTTCTTTATTAGTTTATTTGGAGAGGACAGTGCACATTAATGAACACTCAGTTCAGTTACTTTGTGTAAATGCGCCAGATTTAGCCATGGGCTACTTTCCATCTTACAGATTTACAGACATGGACAAAGAATATATACATTATTTACAAATACAGACCATATACAACTTCCTCAGGCTATAACAGTATCAGGTCTACAAATGATCACATGATTGATTAGATGTCAACCATTTTTTTAGTTATTTTTTAAAACCCATAAAGGTGGAAGACTCTCAAATTACAATTGGGAGACTATTCCAAGTCCCTTGGAAGCACCCTTTTACAGAGATGGTGTTTTGTCCAGTGGTGGTGCGTCTGAATGGTACCTCACAATCTCCTCTACTGGCTGATCTAGTGCTAAGATTACTGTCTCTTTGTCTAATAAATTCCTTCAAGGGGGGAGGGGCCAAACCATGGAGGGATTGGTAGACGAGGCAAGAAGTAACCGAGATTCTCACGTGTTGCCGGTCAGGGCAACAGAAATATACTGACGTAACCGAGATTCTCACGTGTTGCCGGTCAGGGCAACAGAAATATTCTGACACCGATCCAGCTATTTTGCTGAATATCTACCGATACTGATACTTGGGGATTGAATATCTACCGATATTCGATTCCAACCCATACTGTGAGATTTTCATAATAGTAGGTTTGTGGAGACATATTAGTTATTTATTCAAAGAGTAAACACACAAGATTTCAACTTGAGACCCCTTTCTTTGAACTTTTTTCAGTTATGTAACAATTTTACAATTCACAATAATAATCAGTTGTGGCCACTAGGACTGACACTACTTTAAGACCTTTAGCACACACCTTATTTCACATTGCCTTACTTTATGATGGGTACCCTGGTGTGTGTATGGTAATGGACTAAATAATTTGTGTGTACTATGTAAAAATGTAAATACTATTATACGTTGCTCACGTGAGAAAATGTATCATGTGACTACAATCAGACACACTACAAATACAGGTGTGTGTTCATGTCTGAAGAAGGGCCAAACGCCCGAAACGTCACTGTGGTGTAAGTAATAAAGACTCTTGGGAGCTAATATTAGCTGTGCTACCTTTTTTCATATATTTATTTATTCAAAGAAACTGCAGTGAGTGAAATAGTGTCTGGTCCTAGTTACATTAAAGACAACTAACAACATACAGTGATCTGATTAAGAATGGGTTATAGATATGTTTACAAAAACACTAGTGGCTCATATTAGTCTTTACCTTCAGTGTGACACAGTTACAGCTTCTGCCCTTGACTGGGTGAGTCTTATAATGTTGCCAACTGCAGTATTTTATAGTGCTATTTTGTAAAATGAATGAATGACTGAATTCTACAGGAGCTTTCAAATGACATACATGCATATTCAATTAAATGAGTTTGGTGAAAGTATTAGTTCAGTATTGAATATTTGGAATCGATACCCATATTGTGGTATCGGCTCTGATATCTGAGACCAGTATCGTATCGTTTCAACTCTACTGAAAACATTTCTTCCTGTAAAAGATTGTACCTCAAGGGACTTTCTGAAATCTGTTTCATTACAGACAATACTAATTATGTCTGAACCTGCTCACCTTCCACGGTGTCTCCAGATTTGCAGCAGTTACAGCAGTATGTGTTATGGGAGTAAACTCCTGGGTGCATCTGTCTGGCAGCCTGTCCCACAGCCCCACAGTCTGTAGGTCCGTAGGCCTTGTTCTGGCCCTGCAGGCAAGAGCAGGGCTAGTCCCAGTGGCTGGACTCTCGTGGCGGCTGGCAGTGCAGGCCCAGGGTCAGGCTATCTGAGGAAGGAGCACAGTGTGGGCCTCATGGATGGCTCACTGTCTGTCCCTAGCAACTTGTCATTTATCACTGCTGAGCAGTCATGTCAGGTGGGAGTGTGATTAATTTCACTTTACCATTCTCAGAAATAAGGCCGATAAATCATCCTGGGTGCAGCTGGACTGTCGGCCAGTTTGACAAATCTTTACCTGGTCCCCCTGCCCCTCTTAGGCCTTGTTGTGCCACTGAGGTTGAACAGCGAAAGATGGTCTTTGTCAAAACGACACTTGGAGGTGTCCAGTTGAAGACAGAAATAAAGGCAAACAGACACAGGCTGTATATGGGCCACATTAAGAGTGCGACAGGACACATACAGTTCATGTCACACCTCAGCTCTTCACATGTGTCTGTGCATCTGTGACTGACAGCAGCATCTAATAGAAGACACTGATGATGTGGGCCTGTCAGCTCGCTGTTGGCTTCAGTTATTACCACGGCAACAGCGCTGCTGCTCATGTGTCACCACTAATAAGACCACTGTAGTGATCGGGCACATCACATTATTACAACTTTGCTCATTTCACACGTGTCCTTTTGTTCCATGACCCATCTGATGATGTCACTGGCAAAAGCATGCACAGCTGCAGTATTCATTACAGGTAATTTGCTTTGCTTGTAAATATCCATCACTTTAATTTCCCTGCTGTACAGTCAGTTGTGTAGACAGACAGTTGGTCACATTGCCATTATCTTCTATAGTGTATACCAAACCATATGACACATCCAAGTCTGTTCCTTCTTTTAAAGCAAAACCCTGAGCTCTCTTCTGTAGAGAGCACTTTCACAATAAAGACAGTGGCAGTGCAAAGCCAGTGAAATGCTCCGAATTATATAAAGGATTCTTTCAGTGCACAAAAGATCTGAGTGTTTCCACTTCCCTTTCCTGATCTTCTGCCTCTTTGACTCTCTGTGGTGCGGAGCCAGATTGCATGACTAAATAGTCTTGTAGAGCTTACTCTATTTGATATTTATATTCCCATTGAAGTGTTCTTGTTCCTGAAGTTTTAATTGGCTGCTAATAAATAAATCATCTAGTCTCTTCCTCAACAGATGTGCGAGTGAGCGTTCTGCTGCATAAGAAGTGTGCGTCATGCAGGTGTGTGTGCCTCGTGTCACCGGTGCATGGGATGAGACGGAGCAGCCGGGGCCCCCTTAATCTGCTGCACGGAGGCTTAGCACAACACCACTGTACATACAAACAAGACCAGGAGAGAGAGGTGCTGTCTCTGACCTGCTTTAGGACACAAGAAGACATGCACACATCTGATCAACCATCTGCAGTACATGGTTTTTGGACTTATTCCAATAAAGTATATGTTTTAATAAACATGTAATAAAAGATTGTGTTTTGTCTTAAAGGATGATGTGACTGTGGCGTCACATTACTCCGAATCCTCAGCTATCCATCCATTTTATTCGGCTTTATCCGGGGCCAGGTCGCGGAGTCATCACTCTGAGCAGAGATGCCCTGACTTCCCGATCCACTCATACTCAGTCCAGCTCTTCCTGGAGGATCCCAAGGCGTTCCAAGGCA
Source organism: Lesueurigobius sanzi (assembly GCA_900303255.1). NCBI lineage: Eukaryota > Metazoa > Chordata > Actinopteri > Gobiiformes > Gobiidae > Lesueurigobius > Lesueurigobius sanzi. The sequence goes on along the minus strand of OMNZ01090178.1, from coordinate 6,166 downwards.
CGCTCAAAGACATATTAGGCTGTTTCTCAAGTGCCAGGTATCTTTCCTTCCCTTTGAAGGAAGTGCCTCCAAAGTCACTTCCTTCTAATCCAAGGCGAGTGTCCTGCCTTGGTCCAAAAGGATCAGCTAATGACACATCAGAGGGACTTTTTTTTTTTTTTCTTTTACTTTTTTTTCCTGGGGGTATGGGGTTCAAAGTAATGAAACAGTTAATGATGATTAAACCTAAGACTGAAATTTTACAGATGGTTTTGTTGGCTATTATTTTTCATTAAAAAGACGAGAACTTGAGATAATGACATGATCAAATGTTGACTACAACTATAACAAAATGATAATAACTGGTGCCCCCGCCAGGTCGCGCCCAGATCACACTGCACCAGTCCCTTATGGCTCCTCCTGCACCAGTCCCTTATGGCTCCTCCTGCAGGTGGTGGGTCCACGGGAGGACGGCCCCACAACGCTCCTTGATGGTCTCTCATCATGAGGAGCTTCTGGACCGCTCTTGGTCTGACCCATCACCTAGGCTCTGTTTGCCAGAGACCCGAGGAGGGGCCTATTTTGTTTTTTTGAAACAACCGTGATGCATTATGGGTGATTATGGCTGGTGCAAGGCAACAAAGCCTACACAGACGGAGGACACCTCTGGAGGACATGAACATTGGAACAGTTGGGCAGTGAGTGCCTGACTGCGCCCACTTCAGACCAAGGCAAGATGCATTTCAGAAACACCCATGGTCCTGGGAGTCTCCTCCCAGTGGGACGACCCTGCAACACCTCTCCAGGGAGGTGACTATCTGAAACAGATGCCCGAGCCACCTCAGCCGGCTCTTCCCAGTGTCAAGGAGAAGCAGCTCTACTCTGAGCTCTTCCCAGGTGACTGAGCTCCTCACCCAATCTCTAAAGGTGCGCCCAGCCACCCAGCTGAGGGAACCCATTTTGACTGCTTTCAGTCATGGCCCAAATATCATGGCCAGAAGTGAGAGACGGGGCATAGATTGACCAGTAAATCGAGGGCTCCTCCTTCACCACAACAGTGAGATACAACGACTGCATGACTGCAGAAGCTGCACCGATCTGTCTCACGCTGCGTCCATCCCTCACGAACAAAACCCTGAGATACTTGAACTCCTCCACTTGAGGCAAGGACTCTCCATCGACCTGGAGAGGGCAGGCTACCTTTTTCCGGTTGAGAACCGTGGCCTCGGATTTGGAGGTGCCGATCTTCATCCCAGTGGCTCCACACTGAATCCTCAGTTGTGATGTAAGATAGATAGATAGATAGATAGATAGATAGATAGATAGATAGATAGATAGATAGATAGATAGATAGATAGATAGATAGATAGATAGAGTAGATAGCCACTGGAGCAGCTCATGGTGGGGATGATGATCTGCTGTGCCCTCCTCACGCAGTCCTTGTGATACAGCTCTTCAGGATGGAGCAGAGAAGTCCTTCTGATGCAGCTCTTCAGGATTAAGTCCTTCTGATACAGCTCTTCAGGATGAAGTCCTTGTGATGCGCTCGGCACAGCGCACCACTCTCCTGAGTGCCTTCTTGTCCCTCTCTGTGGTGCTCCCAGACCACACAGTCAGAGCCGGAGAGCACTGATTCCAAGTAGAAGTTTTTCTGCAGTCTTGCTGAGATGTTAAACTGCCTCAAGGGGGATTTTAATAATTGATTTAAAATACTAGTTAGACTTCACTCTACAGTATTCTAATGTGTAAGATGTACTTACCAGTAGTGACCAAGCAGATAAGAAAATTGTTCCACATTGTTTTTGGCTATTGTTGATCCAAAGACATACTGTACTCACACAGTGCAAGGGAGATTTTGCCCATATTCTTAAATGTATAACATTTAACCATAAACTCAATTGTCAAGGTCAAAAGTCAGTGTTATAAGAATCATTTTGAAAGTCATCATGTCCAAAAAGATACAATTGAGGTCTCAATATAGATTCCCTGAAGCTAGAATTACAATAGCAAACTGTTACACCACATCTTTACGGATTCTCCAGACATTTCTGATGGATTATGGAAATGAGTTGAGTCAAAGTTTGGGAAAGTAATTAACTTCGACAACTTATACAACAAGCTGCAAGGCTATAATGAAGAATCCATCCACACTCTGGCTTAGAATGTTGTTGGCTGTCTTTGAATATAAACCATGTTGCTACACACATGTGGATGTTGTTTATTTATTTCATAAACCATTAAACAGATATATGCCCCTTCTGTTTCTGTGTCAGTGGGGTTGCAAGCCTGCGTGCACTTTTTGAGTGCACTTCTTTGACTTCACCGGCTCATTCATGTGTGCTCAGCCACATGTGTGTAGGTGGAATAGTCAAATGCACAAATAACATTTCTTCTGCCGTAAAAGCAGCTTGCCAACTAAAATACAAGAGGGCTGAGGGCATTTTGATAAAAATGCAAGCACACATGCTGCAGTGTTTACCACGGCTAACTCCCACCTTGCCGCTTCCCTAACTTCCCTCAATGCAACACCTGGAATCAGGAACAAGGTGGCCCGGTCATAGGAGTGGGCAGTAGTCATGGAAGCACTAGGAATAAATGGTGCTGCCAGGAGCCGAGCACAGACAAAAGGTAATATGAGAAATTGCTACCTGCTGAGCAAGCCCACCCTCCACCTAATTAACAATGAATAATACAGCAACATGGCAACATGTTTACTCCTGCAGCTATCACTACTGCAGCATTCAACCCACGGACCGAAGCCGCAAACAGCCAAGAAACTATACTGCTGCACACACCACAACAACACTATTACATTACAATTCAATTTGAAATTTAAGTCAAGAATAGATCCACAGACAGAGAGATAAGGTGCAACAAAATAATGTGATTTCTCTCATAAAATAACCAATATGAAATAAATATTTAATATTGCAATATTTATTTAATATACTTTAACACTTGTAATCATCAATAACTGAAGTACACTGTATAGAGAATACTGTAAAAACAACCTGGGCATAATGAACACGTCTAGAGCTCTTGTCTGACAGCCTGCAGGTGAATGAGAGAGAAATGAGGGGTTATAGAAAGTCTGTATGAAGCTTTGCAGATCAAAAACATAGTACATACTGTATGTATTTGATGTGGAATAAGATAAATAAGACGTGTTGGTTTCAGGAGCCTCAGGGCAGTGACTGTATACAACATGTGTCTGGGCTCATCTAAACTAAACATTGAAGGGTAGATGTCATCTACAGGATCGTCAATGTGCTTTGCTCCTCTCTCACTCACCGTCTCCCAGTGTTAGTTCAGCTTTTGTAAACTGAAAGTTGGCTGTGAAATCTCCGATGTATCCTTGGGCAAGACACTTCTCCCAGAGTGAAGTGCAGCCATATTTCTGCCAGTCTGTCCCAGGCAGCTGTGGCCTCAAAGGAAATAATAATGCAATGGAAAATCACAATAGTTGTCTTGGAATGTGCTCAATAAAACATAGAGTAATTACTTTGTGTACCTTGGTAGTACATAGTATGTAGTTAGTAATATAAACCGATGAGGGTTATTTGTTTGAGAGAGGGCAGGCTGGTGAACATTGCATGTTGATAAAAGAAATATTGGTCATGCTTATAATACAGGTACATGAATTCCTGTGAGTTCATTACTTTGTATGATGAAGTATTCATGAATTACAGTAATACAGTTCATTTGTATAATATAATATTCATGAGTAATTAATAATGATCACCATTTTTACACAGAAGATACAGACAAGGGAACCACAAAACTTTGTACTAAAAAAAGAAAAAAGTTCATTATGAAAGTTTCCCTTAAACAAAATCGTTGCAGTTTTAATAACTGAAAGTAAAATGTGTTTAACATTTACATTAACAATTACAAACAAAAGAGAGTTAAAATTAACATTTAAGACTAAAGAAAAAAATCATAATCAAGAACCATTCATTCCTTTTCTGTATAACTAGTTTTCTGGATCTCTAATGTAATTTAAATGGCCTTATACACAGTACCAAGACCATTACGATGTCCAGTACCTGTCCACATCTTTATCATTTACAGTCTTTAAAGCATCACAATTATTATTGTATCAGTAATTATGGTTTTGCTATTTGACATTGATCCATGATGAAGGAATTCATGATGAAAAATATTGATCATATGAACATGCCAAATTTAAGGGCTTCCACCCATTGTCCTTCTGCCGTCACAAACACAGACATACAGCGTTGAACATCGATGCACTGTCTTTTGTTGCAGTGAGAATAGCTTCTTCCTATGGCAAGAGTCTGTGCATCTGTGGCCCAGGCATCCTTGTGCTGCACCGTGAGGCCATCCTGTACCTTCTTATTCATTTAAAATCATTTGCGGCACCTCTGAGGGGAGATAGATGCCAGGTGCAGAAGCAGGGCACAGACAAACCTATAAAACTATTAGCGAGGCCTCTTCCTCCAGCCTATTGCCACGGCCTGATAATAGCCACACTGCAGTGAAGAGCTAAGCCATCAGAGAGTACAGCCTTCCCACCTGTCGATGCAGACTCTGGAATTAGGGTCACTCACACACGTGCAACTCTACAGATTTAAGTTGCAAACATTCACTTGTTATATTAATAAGCAAAATCTGTGTAAGAAGGAAGTACAAAGGCAGTGTCTGGCACTAAGGCTCGAGGTGAAACCAGAAACAAAACAAAACAATTATTCATTTAGAGCTGTAGGCTGTTCAAAAATCATGTTTACACATATAACATCTCATTTTAAAACATTTTCAGTAAAGGGTCCGCTGGGCCATGGCAACACATTGATATGATGTACCACATTTTATAGCTATACAATTTATGTTAATAGTTTATTGGCTGAAAGCAATACCCCTGAACCTGAAGACCCATATGCCTTCAACACATTTGCACTGACTATATCTTCTTTTATGTTTAGTATTATTGTATGACACGCCTTAGCCTTGTGTGAGGTCATTTTAATTTCCATGTACTGCACATACAGGCTATCCTTTGTAAAACATGTACCTTCCAACGAGGCTGAGATCACATAAACCTGAGAACATGGCTAAAGACAAGCATCACATCTGACTCACGTGTCTAAAGCTCATTATTGAATTTGAGAGCAAAATTGTAACTGGTTTTGTTAAATTCAGTAAACTATTGTAATCACTGATCTTTTTTGCTATTTAATATTGATAACATGCACCACAGGATGTAACTGACAACACCCAATGCTTGTTTTATGTGCATGCAAAGTAGAAATAGTCTGTATTTTTTACAGTGCATGTAAACAGCAGTACTTATTATACGTCTATATGAGTGGAGTATCATATCATCTATTTTGTTATTTCCTGAGTCCATGCAAAAGTCTCTCCAGCACAAGTTTGTTGGGCCCCCTGGGACGCCGCTCTGACCGGATTTGGAATTGACTGCTGTGAAAAACATTTCGTTCAAGAGGAATGCTATAAGAAAATCATGCCCACAAGATAAATAACAAGCAACAGCAAAAACAGGAATTTGGTTCTATCAGTGGTTCAATTTCTGCTTTTCAGCACTTTTTTTTTTTTCTTCATATAGAGACACAGCTACAGTGACCTACACAACAAATACAGGACATATTGTTTACTACTGTATTGCAAGTGCAAAATCATTTAGCCCTGGAACATGTTTCTATGTTATTGATATTTAGAGATGTACAAAACGAAGACCCTTCATGTTATTACTGTCAGTACATTTAGACATTGGTAAACAGTGTGACCTAAGCCAAGAATCCAAGCACTTTCGCTTGTCCTTTTCACCATTAAATATCACAACATTTCTCCCAGTTTATACAGCAGTGGCGTGTGGTGCAGTTCCTCCCTAGGCCTCTGTGGCGCAGCACACAGTAATGTAAGCTTCAATACAAAGTCATTAAAACTACGTGAAGCATGAAACGTGCCCTTCTTGATGTTTGTTACAACCAAATAAGAACATTTGCTATTCAAAATCTAAATTTCAACTCAAAATGTAATAATAATCGACCAAAATTCACCACTAGTCCATCCGTCCAAGGGAAATGGATCCTTCCTTTATATTGGTTTTCTCCGAGGTTTCCTCAATTTTTTTACCATGTGGTTTTTGTTTTTTTTGGGTTTTTTCCTCGCCGCAGAGGAAGGTCTAAGGATGGGGGATACTCTAAGC
>OMNZ01090171.1:0-34752 GCA_900303255.1 Lesueurigobius sanzi | reverse complement strand
CCGTTAGCGGTTAGCTGCTGGTTAGCCACATTAGCGCTGCCTTTGTCAACACGGCAGATGCACCACTGAAGTAAACATTTAACACTGGTTAAATTTAGCATAAACTGATTTAGGGAATGGGTCTGTAATAAGTCAGATCTGTGTGGAGGATTGTATTTCCTCTTATGAATGCTTCAGTTTGTGAACGCTCTGTCAGGCTGCTGTGAGGTGCGCTCACTGTTACTGCGCTCATAGGTGCAGCGCACGTCAATTGGTATCGGTCCCTTAGTATCGGAGCCTCATTAATGAGTACGAGTACAAGGAGGTGGTATCGGCCCAATACCCGATACTGGTATCGGTGTCGGTGCATCCCTAGTACTGTTATTTTCATTTTAAATATCTGACGATGCTAAAACAATGCACCAGGGCTCATGAACCTTTTCACAATGAAAAACCCTGCCGTTCTCAAGTACACCTGCAACAAAAGGCAGTGTGTGTTTTTTTAACAAGTGCTTTCTTTTTGAATAAGACCTTGGAGCAAACCGATTGGTTTTCTTGCCCGACTTGTCAATCTCTCAGACTTCAGTTTGTGCTTCAGAGACCAATCACTGTCTTTGTGCACAATTTCCCCGCTAATGATACAGTGCTGGAGCATGTGCAGGCATCAATGACATGGTGCAGAAGTAAGTACCACTCTCACTGGCATACAGTGTGATAATGGATACAATAGAGTAGTGTATTCTTCCATTTTTGAGAGTGTACACTGAAATGCGCTGCCAGCCCGCCTCTGGGCAACAAAACACCGTCAGTATGCCACTGCCGCTGTCTCTCATTGTGCGTTTCTGCTCCCCTTGCATGTTTAAAATGCCCCTGCTGCTGACTTCCGGACATTCTAACAGCTCATTATTAGAATATAGGTCTCTTACCATTGTTTTCTTCATGTGCCGTCACAAAACACTGGGGTTTACTAAATGTCTCCCACTTCTTTCTCACTGATTACTATAGTAATAATAATACATGTTACAATTTGCTACCACCACTTCGGAATGAGGTTTACATTCAAAGCAATATTTTGTGTGCCATGAATTTAAGTTTATTGAGTAAAGGTTGCCAGTAATAATTATTGGGCATCAGCAGCATCATGAGACATGCTTAACATGTTTTTTTTTTTTTTTTTACAATTTACACAACTTGAAAAGCCGGAATAGTCTCTCAAAAATGGAGGCAGACCAAGGAGTTAAGTGACAAGGGTAGTGTTACTCATTGATGCTGCTTAGTTATGCATTTCTTGCTAGTATTCTTTTAAAGTGAGTTGGAAAATTATTTTGAAACAGAAAAGCCATTGACATGTCTCAAACATAATGAACCTGGTAGTAATTTAGTCCATTTGGTAAAAAATCTGAAACCCTGAGGCCACTTGACATGTGCTCTCTTTTGTAATGAACCCGTGTCATCACACTAACTTAAATGGCTTTTCGTGCATGAGAAAATGCCCAGTTATTGCTCTGAACTCCATTTGCACAGCCTGCCTGCTCTTTTACCCATTGCCCTCTGTGTTGTTCAGTCCATCTTGTCAGCTTTCCTTTGTCTCACTGACCGTGTCACTCACCAAATAAAAGGCCAGATTAAACGGATAGATTAGAATTTCCAGTCCTCCCTGGTAGAAAAAAAGGCGAAACGAGCTATTTTTATTTGCTGTTCCTCTGCCTTCGCACCATTCCCCGCACCCGCCCAGATGTGTTTTTTAATTCCAAAAGATGCTCTGGTAAGTGCTGCCCTCCTTCCCACGCTGTGCTCCCCCTTCAGTCGAATGTTTAATTGTGGGTGCATCATTGGCTTTTGTTTTGTTTGTGCTGCAGAAGCTGTGAAGCAATTGGCGGTGAGAAAAATGTGTTGGACTTTGGGCATTTTGTATTTTTTGTCTATTCTTTTTGTAGTCCGTTTTCTAGACTCCTACGTGCATTTACAGTGTGGGAATGCTTATGATTGTATTTCATTATTTGAAAATCATGTGTGAAATTGACTTTATAGAGCTTTTTACCACGTTACAATGGCATTTTCTCATCAAAAACATGATTGGAGCTGTGTTTCAAGCCACTCACGCATGTTCGAGCTCCCACGTATCCAGGAAACGCTTACTTCACATTCATAGGCAAAGGTTCTTCAGTCTTCATCTGCACTCTGTAGTTGAAGTGGAGCAAATCCTGTACGACTGAGAACTTACACTTACTTTACAATCTCCTTTCCCTTGAAGAGCACTGTCAGACAAAACATCAGCTGAACCTTCACTAACACGCTGCACGGCCCCTACACAGCGAAGGGGAGCCGGCCGAGGGAGGGGCTTATAAAGTTTACTTGTTGGACATACAGGGGAATTATTTTTTAGCAGTTTTAGGTTGCTATATTATTTTCTAACCAAGAAAGTGTAAGATAATAATCAGAATGTGTTGAGAATATTACCAAAAAACCTGCAGAAAGCATAATACATCATATGTAAGTTTTTAAAGTACGAGGCTCACCCCCCAATCTTTGTGCTCTGTGCTGTTTACATGGCAGTCACAACAGTCTCCAGAAAAACGCAGCACTTGCATCCTCTCTCAATCTGCTTTTACACAAAAAAAAACTTATTTGGCGCAATGAATCTGCAGTACACAACTTTGTCCAGCTCGCACTCTTTTACATGCACTGCGAGTAGACAGAAGACAGTTTATCATAGTTTCAACTTTCTGGAAACATTTGGCTGTTGTGGGTCTCTGAGGTGACTCTGATGCATTCTAAGTAAGTCATTAAAATTGTTTACAGACTGCTATTTGAGTAAATATAAATGTGAGAAGCCAGAAAACCGCATATTTATCGATCATAATGCCTATCAGTGTTCAGACCGCGGCAGTGACGTAATAGTTCTTTGTGCGTCCTCGTTTTGCTCAGTTCACAAGAGACAGAGCGTCTGAAAACGGCCTCTGGCTGAGAGATGAAACTACCTCCTCCACTGTATTCAGTGGAGCCCGGAGTCAGAGGATACGATGAGAGTTTTGGTATAAAAAATATGTGTGTCCGATACAGCCGCTTGGTTGCCATGTAAACTACGGCCAATCAGTGCAACTTCAAAACTGGGAGAGCTTCTTGAAGGAGAGGCCAAATCCCCATCAACTCAAAAATAACCTGTACTACTATTTGAAAGATTTTTTACTAATGTGTTACACACCTGGATTACTGAGAGCTTACACAGGACTAATTGCACCACTTACTAGTTAGTGACTACGGAGAAATTACAGGCCTGCTGTTAAAAATGTTCCATTTTGCTTTACTCACCATTGTTGCTTTTTATTTTCACTTCTTCCCTTCATCTTGTCCTCACCATAGCAATGGCCCATTTCAGTTTGCTCTTGTTAACAGCCACAGCAGTACAAAGATGTGCTATACAGTCTGGGGTCTAGGGGGCCACAGCTGCCCAATATGGCCCTGATTTATCGGGCTCCCCATAGGTAGGCCGCACAAAGCCACTGTTTTGCTCACTTGTTTGTGCCGTTACTTACAGCTGACGAGGCAGGCGTGTGTGTATTCACTGCCATGTGTCCTTAGGTGGTGTCTGGTGTAATGAAATGGCTCTCCTGCTAATGCATCTGGCCTTGTGTCCTGTAGCCGAGCCCTGTCGCAGTATTCATCCTGTCGTTTTTTTCTCTCCTCTGGAGATGGGTTTGCTAAAATAATGAACGGACAGCTTTTGGTCTCAGCTGAAGTATAATCTGATAAAGTGCCACCACTTTTCCATCAAAGGTCGGGATGAAAGATTTTTGTTTTAGCTTCTTTCTGGTTGCGTTTTTTTCCTATAAATCTAATAGTTTGTGTAATCTCCGTGCTTCCTTGCCCACGGTGTTTGTACACTATTTCTCTTCCAGATGGACTCTAAATACAAACAAAAAAAAATCACAAACCTCATTTCAGCAGCTCATTCAAGTCAACTCTGTATTTCTTCTGTCTTATTTCCCCATTTCCTGTCTCTCTCTGCTTTCAGTCCAATACCAGATGGAGATGATGCGTTCACTGCGTCACGTCAACATTGACCATCTGCATGTGGGTTGGTACCAGTCCACCCTCTACGGCTCCTTTGTCAGCCGGGCTCTGCTCGACTCCCAGTTCAGCTACCAGCATGCTATTGAGGAGTCCGTTGTGCTCATCTACGGTAAGCAGTGGCCTCAAACTAATTAAAACCATTGATGTATCTCATTTGTGTTTTTATTTCAACTCATTTTAAACTAGACCATTTTGATTCCAATTTTTCTACTTTAGATTTTGCTTTGAATAGATGGACGCAAACCAGCATGAACATTTGTTTATTCCTTCTATATGGCTTCCTTTCCTTCTTTTTAATCACAATTAATCAATTAATCACAAAGACAAACCGAATGTTCTTATGCACAATATCTGTTTGCTTCCTAAGACGGTGCAGAAGTAGTTAAAGTAGAAAAGGTCTGGGAGACTAGCACAAACAGTAAGATAAGATAAGAGAGTTCTTTATTGATCTCACAATGGAGAAATTTGCTTGTTACAACAGCTCTTAGGACAGGATCACACACGGGGTGCAAAAAGACAGGAAATGTGCCATCAGGAAGAAAATGGTTTGCAAACAGTAGTAATAATACTGAAATAGGATAAAAAGCTAAATTTAAAAAAGGCTAATAATGATGACAATAAAAGAAGTGTCTTAGCATGTATCAATAAAAACCGTATAAGGACATCTGGATGAAAAAAAAAAAAGATGACTAATAAGTGATATTGCAGGTTTCGTAAACACTGAGGTAAGCAACTAAGGTTGAGTGCAGTAACATTGAACAACTTCAACAGTTTTATTATTACACTTAAAGCATAAATAAATGAATAAAAATATTAAGTTTGGGAATAAAGGGATCACCAATAAACTGTACACAATTTGGTTTTAATATATTTACATATTTAAATGCAAATCTGTGTTCGTCCAAGGAAGTCTCACCGCCATAATATCCAAGTGAAACTGTTGACAGATGTGGAGGGACATTACCCAGCATAATTTTGGTATTCCTAAAAGTGTCAACACAAAATATACTGCACAAAACCAGTCCTTGCAGAAACCCCTAACAGCTGCACAAAGCTGTGCTATAAGTCATCTTTCAGCATGTGCTGAGGAAATGCATAGGGTGCATTCATTATCGTAGAATAATGAAGCCGGATGTTTCTCTTTTATGCCCGGGTTGTTTGCAGATATTGAATCAAACAAACGTAAGTGCTGAATCTGTTTCAGGTTTATGAAGTGAAAGCAGAAATGCAAGTCGCCAGATGCTCCGACCTTAAACGAAGGTCTTTGATCCTGACCGCTCCAAACACGTGCAGGAGCATCTTAAGTGCATCTTTATCATATAGTAGTACCAAACCCTTGAGTTTTAGGGCCTCATTTGATGTAAATGGGAACACACTGTATGCATGCAAAATACAGTACGTGTTCCTAATGTTGGTGTAACATGAAAAGGGAGCAGTCCGGTAAAAGAAAAAGCACATCAGCCTCGCAACAATTTGATACTTTTTACTTGTTTTAAACTTAACCAGTTCCATTGTTGTTAATTTATAAGATAAAATTCAGGATGACTGACAATTTGCTCAATTAAGTTCCTAATTTAAACATTGTGTCTTGAACATTGACTTATACTTTATACATAAGCTTACAAGTGTTTAATAATAACAATAATACATTGGTTTTATTTAGCGTATTTCTCAACACTCAAAGGCACTTTATATTGCTACTATTCATTCACTCCCTTCATACTCTGGTGATAAACTATAAGCTGTTAGACTGGGTTAGACTGACAGAAGCGAAGCTGCCAATCTTCGACCATCATTCACTCACTACATCCGTACATAGGCAAGATGCGTCTTGCCGGAGAACATGTCCAATCCCAGTTTAAGCCAACATTCGACCCTCCGACCTTTTGGTTATTAGACGATCCACTTTACTGCCTGAGCCACTGTCGTCTCGGTAACATTCATTATCAAAACACAAGTCTGTTTCCTTTTCTCAAAAGATCATAGTTGGCCTTGTCTTGTTCTTCAGCGTTTAAGGAGTTTAAACCATCTGACCATGAACCACTTAGATCTGTCTGTCACACAGATCTGTCTGTCACTCCAGTTACTTGGGCCGTAAATCGGGGCCCTTTGTCATTCTCAACAAGGGCCTCTATTAATGTCAATCAATAGTACTATGCCTAATGGATCAAAGCACCTCACAGAAATTGACATTATCCCTGGTTAATGTCAGAAGGGAATAAAATCGATTATTTTGGTCTTCTCCTCGTCGTCTTTTTCTAACTAGCAGCCCGGTCATTTTGTTCGGCCGGTTCATCAATCACGTGGTCAACCAGCAGCACGTTAATGACTTCCGACCTCTGACCGTTCCAAAGTTGTTAAAGTAAAAGGGTGTAATGTGTTCATGACAACCGTTTTTCTACGTCGAGGTGAAAAGTTGAAGAGTTCACCTTTTTCACTCTTGCATTATTGCACAGCTATTTTCGAAACACATTTTTAAGTGGTATTGTGATGTTGAAATGATACTTCTCAAGATTTAATATGAATGTGATTTATATTTTATTCAGGATTTGTCATGTTGAATCTAATCTTTTCTGAATTGTACAATACAGTTTGTGATGTGCAGAGGAAGGGGGTGGAGTGGGTCTTTTGCGCCACGCCCCTCAAGTGCCTCTTTTCTCTCATAATTTACATTATATTTTGCGATTAGGTTTATTAGCCTATTTTTGTCAAACTGTAATACATTCAATCTGATATGAATATGATGCTCATCGGTGTTGTCAGTGCAATGTCCATCAGCGGCGCCCAGAGAGGGAGGGAGAGCGGGGCTTGTGCCTGGCGCGAAACAATGATCTTGGCATCTTGTGCTTCAGATTGCTTTTTATTTCCTGGTGTTTTGGTCGTGAGCGCTGCTTTCCACTGTAACTTATTTTTGTCACAATCTCAGTTGGGTTCTCTTAAGAGCAACACGAGACATGTGCTTTAACAGGGCATGTACCCTTTTTGAAGTTTGAGGCTCTGCCCCATTGTAGCTCTCTAGTGAGGGCCAACTAAAAACCTTCTTGCAACCCAAATCATGAATTAATACTGATGGCGAATTCCAATCCGTTATGTTACCCCCTTAAGTAAACGCATCTTCTACATTTGACTCGTCCTTCAGTGCCAATGGGGCCAAATGTCAGGAGCAGTGGGAGACTGCAGCGTTGCTCCCGGGGGCCCAGCTCCAGATCGTAAGCTATGTTTGCTCTGGTCTTAGCTGGAGGTTTTGGTCCATTCTACATGTTTTAGGTTGGTGACAGAAACTGGAGTACCCGTACAAAAACCCATTCAACATGGTAACGCCACATAGAGAGGCCCCACTCACCAGGAATTCAACATAGAACCTTCTTGCTGAGACGACTCCCCAGTGCTCTCCTCAGCTTATCCAGCCATTTTCATTTTTACCATACAGCCACATGGCTTACAAGTAGAACTGTGGTATGACTGACTGAAAGTTTCACTTGCCAGAACTAGAAGGAAAGCTAATGCCATCTGCTCTAGCTGTGTGAAAGAGAGAAAGCTCCTCAGTCAGGGTTGGCTGCCACCAGTCACTCTCCACAGGTATTGGCCAGCCTGAATTAAGATCCACTGTCAATTGTCAATCTTGTGTGGAGTTGGCTTGGCGGTAGGAAAATGCCTTGTCACGGTGGGCCGCGGGGAATGGAATAAGTCAGTGAAATTTTCTGGTGGCGTATAGTTTGTCGCCTGTTAGCTCTCCAAGTCTGCGCCAGTATTTCCTCCGTATATCTGTCTGAAGTAACAAGCATTAGCAGCAGCTGGCCAACAGACACATCCCCAGTGCCTCCGGGGTACAAAGCCCTTTTAAGTTGTGCGTTTAGTTTCCTGACATGAGCCCGAACACTGCCAGAGAAAGATGCTCCACACTGGGAATAAATGTTTTCAATCTGTAAAAAGAGCAGCATTTCAATTAAGTGACAAAATCAATGTAGAGTGCCAGAGAGGCTCAGCATGTGCGAGTCTGCAGTGTCTCCTTCATCAGCACTTTTGATTTCACATGTTTGCTCTCAACAGATGACACGTTCCCTATTTGTGAGATCTTTTGTGTCGTTGTGTTGGATCTGAAAACTACAGTGTTCATGTGAGGTGAAAAAAGGCGGTGTTAATAAAAATAACAATGATAATGATAAAAAAAAAATGGTTGTTTTGGTGATATGTAAATTTAGGATACTGACCAGTTACTGTTGAAACTTAATCAAATGCAGCAAAATACGCTGATTAGCATGAAATGGGTCTAAAATAGGCCTTTTACAGTGACTCGACAGCCTTTCACGTGCCGCCAATTGGAGCTTTTTGTTTTTGATGCACGTTATATATATTTCCTGTCACACAAAAGAAAGGAGCTGATAGTGGGCACAGGCAGACGACACTAGTTTGATTTACGCACTATAGAGTGTGGATCAGGCCAATTTTTTTCTGTCCAAGACCGGCCCTCGTCCGACAGAGCAGTGATCGAATCCCAACGTGTGTCCGAGTCCGAAATCACAATATTTTCATAGGCCTACTAATGACACAGTAGGATATTGTTCGTGTGGAAAGTCCACTGAAAAAAGTGCTCTAACACAGTGGTTCCCAAACTTTTTCATGTTGCGTACCCCTTGGGCCTTTTATTTAAATTCCAAGTACCCCCTTCCTCAATGGTTTTGATGATTACTTAGAAAGTGAATGACTAAAACTGCTATTTATCAGTAAAAAGGCAACTAAATATTCTCAAACTCTCACTCTTTACAGTTAAATGTTTGGCATTTCTTTTCTTTGAACCTAATCATCAAAAATACAATTGGGTTTTATCTTATTTTGTATCTGAAAGTATTCCAAGTACCCCCTTCGAAGCTCTCGCGTACCCCCAAGGGTCCCCGTACCCCTGGTTGGGAAACGCTGCTCTAACACACAAGTCCTTTGATTATAGTTATCGAGATGATCCCTTAAAAATATTAAGATATTCATTTTTCTCAATATTGCCCACTGCCCAGCCGTACTTTGTGTGCATAAAGCAATAAATATGAAATACGGCTTAACCGACAGCTCTTGGCAAGGCAGAGCTGTTTTATTTTGACAAATACAATTTATATAATGGGAAATTGGTGTTTTACAGAAATGTAAGGAACATAAGCTTTACATTTCCGAAGTTAACACGGGGCTTCGATAAGTAAAATGGAAGTACTTGCACTACACATCAATAGTCTACTTGAGCTTTGAAAGATAAGTGTCTCAAAGAGATGTTCAATTTGTCAGTTCTCTCTTTGAGGGGGTTCACTTTTATATATTTTTTTAAAAGATACAGAAGAAGCAATTGAAACATTATAAAGGTTTATTTCTTTGAACTCCATGGCTTTCAGCTCTGCCACAAACTCTCATATGTGGAAAACGTGATAATGATGGAACAATTTCGATGGAGATCAACAAGAAACAACATATTTCACTCAGTAGGGCTACTGCTGGGTTTCTTTTTTTTATTTGTTTGTAATAAAAAATACACTTAAGTCATTGAACTAATCAACTGTGGTAGTGTTCATCTTCATGTTTTCTAAATGTTACTCCTCCATCATAAAAAGGAATCGTGAGTTCTGTAATTACTTTTATTCAAATTCCCTTCAAGGTTCTGGACCTCGGAGGATCGCTTTCTTTAAGTTTGTGACTTACTACTCAAGACCACAATTGGAAACGCTCAATCTCACTCTTGATACTGTGTCTCCTGTTGCTCTCTTCTCGCTATAGACCCCATAAAGACAGCCCAGGGCTCCCTGTCCCTAAAAGCGTACCGGCTAACTCCCAAACTAATGGAAATCTGCAAAGAAAAAGACTTCACACCTGAGGGGTAAGTGTCGTAAGTGCTGTGCTATCTTCATTATCATCTGGAGTAATACTTTGAAAATGAGACCTGCTTCACCACTATGAATGACTCATGTGTTTTTGCATATTTATAAGACTGGCATCCTCCGCTAGTAATACTGAATGTATATTTTCTCATCTGCTTATTCAGTAGATGCAAATATAGGCTGGCGCTTCCACGGGGGGAAAGTATTTAGTAGCAGTTGGAGACGGATGCCGCTACAGATGATTTATCAGTGTGCCCTTGCCCGTCAAACAAGTGTACCATGTTTATGCTGTTTGTGACCCCGAGGCTTATCGTAATTGCTTTTAAATTGCGGCTAAAAATTACTGTAATGAGGGGGACAATTTTGTAGGCAGTTTAGGTGCCGCATAAACTCTCGCATGCATAAATAAAACGGTGAGAGGATGTGTACCACGCATACAAGACCCCGGACAATCATGTTATGTCCCACATTTGTGCATTTTTGACCATCTGATGAGAGCGAGTTGATCTGTAGCAGGTTCTCCCCTCGCAGTGTACATGCATCTGCTCTTTTGACTCTGTTATTGACCGACCATTTGGCCCAGAGTTTGGCCAGCTTTTCATTAGTCCCGATGATTTATTATGGCTATGATCCGAAGCTATCACTGTTCCCAATAAACTCATAATTGAGAGAGGGCTGCTCAGGGCAAGAAAGAACAATATCACCAGGTTACAACAAAACTGACACGATGTCCTAATTTTCAAGATTTCACAAAGCTTCAAAAGCACCGCTCTTTTTTTCCCTTGCCCTAAAACGTGCAGAAAAGCCCTTCCTTTCATGTTGGCTATATTTGATGTTACATAAGTGAGCATATATTGTGCACCTTTTTGGAAATGAAAGGCACAGCTAGATGAATCTTGAATAGGCCTCATTCGCTTTGAACTGGCCTCCCTCAAGTCCGCCGGGCTACGGAGGCAATGGTCAGCGGGCACCACTTCAACACACAATATGAGCACCAATTTACCGCGCCCGTCCAGTCAACCTTTGGGTCGGTCCGGCGGGACTCGACTTGGAAAGAGCACGGCATTACGCTTGCCAAAAGTCTAGTAAGGTTGCACAATTTGTCCTGCCTAAAATATGCCGCGCATTCTCCATTCTCCCCTTGTTTGTCTTATTCCGTCGGTGTTCTGGCACGCGGAAAGGTCATCATGTTTAGGAAGCACTCACTAAATAACTATGTCAATACGGTATATTTTAAACGGTTTACATTTCAGCGGCGGCCTCTGCTGTGCGCGCTGTTGAAATCACCCCAATTACCCGCACCTTTAGGCAGCATTGTCCATTAACTTCACAACTCGATCGCTGCGCCATGCCACGGTTTGCGATTGAAAACATTCTAAGGATTACATTAGGAGCCAAATGAAGCGACGCCCTTCCATCTATCACACAGACAAGAAAAATGTAAATACCTCTGTGCTACAGCGCGCCAGATTAATGCAGTGTACGTATTGATCGCCGGCACGTCTAATAAAGCGGCGTTGGGCGTATAGTCGTGTGTATCGCGTTCACGTTCCACAGATGTCGCCGCTGAGCAAAGTCAGTCAATGCGGCTGGATTTATGTGAGACATTAAGCAAAGTTTGAAGTTTCATTTTGTGTTAAAAGGTCCGTAACAAGGATGCAGCTTTTAGCTCCCCGACCTCATGTGAGAAGCCTTTAAAAACCCTCTGATGCTTTCAATCGAGGCCATAAAAAAGTCATTTCGGGTTTTCCAAGGTTTAGGTTGTGCTTTGCATGTAATATAGACGTTCTATTGTATAGGTTCAGATAATAAAATCCAATACACTTGCCACCCGTTCCTGTTTTGAAAGAGCTGCCATTACCATACATAATGCACTGTGCTTTTCTCATTGTAGACAGAAGTATTAGGGCCAGCCATAGAAATGTTTTAGAAATGGACTTAACTGCTCTCCGCACAAACAATGTCTTCATGTGAAATGCCGAAAGCAGAGTTGCGCATCTCATAAATTTTTGTAATTGCAGTGTATAAAACAGGCCATGTTGATATGTATTTCTGAGCAGAATAGAGACTATTCCACACAAATGGATGTTTTTTTAAAGTTAAATAAACCTATAAACCTCACTGAAACCTGCGCAATCGGCTAATCTGCCAGCTCACGACCTGCAGGAGGGCCCCCGGGCGCTGCACTACAGTCACTAACTGCTCCCGACAGGTCGCCCCAGTGGCATTGATGGATTATGACAAATGCATAGGACAAAGTATACCTTAACCTTGTGTCGTTATTTACTGTTTAAATATTCCTTCCTCCCGTAGTTTGAAGAAGGCCAACATTGGCTTTGAGCACATGTTTGAGGAAGTGCCCATCGTGATCAAAAACTCTCACCTCATCAGCGTCCTGATGTGGGAGCTGGAGGACAAGTCCACTGTCAGCGACAAACACGAGCTGCTCAACCTCTCCAGCAGGTGAGGCCATCTTTTACTATCTGTGTTAGGTTCTTTCTCTGGGGACTCACACACACACTTTACAAGATATGTCTGCGTGGCACGCTGTTGGAAATGTGCAGTTTTATCATTTGTCCCCTTTAAAAAGCCCTGACCTTCAATTCAATAGTAAATTTTCTAATCTTACCATGGCAATACACCAAAGGCTTTAGTCGTCCTAAAGATTCAGCCCGGGGACGATGCGTGAACTTGCACTTTTTCATGTAGGCCTTTTTATTTCCATATTAAAGTCCTGCTTTAGCCTTTCAAGTGTCTTGTTTACAAAATGGCACATCAGTAATCTTATGTGGCTCTGTGAAAGACTGTGTTAATATCTTGGTGCAGGGAGGCCCTTACATCCTTGAACTTCAGATCTTTTTAAAGCCTCTATCTCCAAAAGTCCCTGGGTTAGCGCAGTATCCTCATATGCCTTCATAAGACTGCTGCATAAGGTTAGTTTCAGAATGAAAATCTCATCTCCATCATTCAAATACACAAAGGCTGTATTTCTATGTTTGTAATTACACTCCTCACATTTCTACAAATATTTTCGTGTATCTTTTCATGGGACAACACTGAAGAAATGAAACTTTACTACAACAGAAAGCAGTCTTTGTACAGCTTATATAACAAAGGAAATTTAGTGCACCTTCAAAAAACTCAAAGCACAGCCATACAGTATATGCCAGAAAAGCAACAAAAGTGAAAAATGTCCAAATTTGACCCAAATTGTTCTATATTTTGAGTGTCCACCATTATTTTCCGGCACTGCCTTAACCCACTGGGCCTGGAGTTCACCAGCGCTTCACAAGTCGCCACTGGACTCCTCTTCCACTGCTCCAGGACCACATCATGGACCTGGTGGATGTTGGAGACCCTTGTGCTCCTCCAACTTCTGTTTGAAGATGCGAGACGTGGCTGGCCAGTCCATCACCTTTATCCTCAGCTTCTTCAACAGGGCAGTGGCCATCTTGGAGTTGTGTTTGGGGTCGTTATCATGTAGGACTACATGTGGTCCATTTTCAAAGTTTCACAAGCTTGCAAACCTAAATCTCGTTGAATTTTCAGAAGAATATTGTATAATTTAATTTAAAGGGTCCCGAGAATCAGTTTGTCGGTGTTAATTCTGATCAAATGAAATACCCACTTTAATATTGCAATAATAGCTATAATCTATTGTTCTTGCCAAAATTGTAATAGCAATGATTTTGCAATATAATATGGAGTCCTATTTCAAAGCATCATTATGTCTCTTTAAACTGCGGCCTTCTCCAGTTACATGAGTTAAGGCTCTGTCGAAATTAAAATTGATTTGACATTAGGGAACTCCTGAGCATTAATCTGCTCCATCTGCACTGTCCTAAAGTGCACCCAGTCGGAAACTAAAGGTCCATCGATGTACACTTAACGTTTACACGGCACACACGACTGGAGCCCCATTTGAAGTCATCTTTAAGTGTGGCATTTAATTTTGCATTCATCACAGCGCATTGTGTGATAAGACCGAACAAACAGACCAGGCCTGGGTCATCAAAACCTCTTTAAAAGCCCATAAAATGCCCATTTATGCATTTCATTTTTATTAGAATGGAGCCCTCCGTTTAAGCCCCTTTTTTATTATTGACAACTTTGCTCAAAAGGGTTGGCATTTATTTACAAAGAGTCATTCTGGACATGCAACTCTGATTGTTCCTCGAAATGTGTTTTATAGATAATTCTTGTAATCTGAATAACTAAATTTCCGTACTACATCATACCACATTCTTTGAACATACTGTACACTTTATACGCTTAGGTGAGATGACAATATGGCCCGATGTGGACAGATTGTAATACGCTGAATCATTGCTTGTACAGCAGCTTGGTGCACATAGTCATATTCCATACTTTCCCCCACCCACTCCTCGTAACAACAAAAACACACACATCCGTCCCAAAAACTGTACTGGATCAAAAGCAGCTATATAAAATAAATAGGAATAGGAAGTGGGAATTGGGGGATAGAGATGAACGGAAAATGTCCGCACAACGAGGTAGCTCCCAACAGTTTTTTTTTTATTACTTGCCACAAAACGCGACATTAAGTAATAAACTCTTGGAGCTGCCGAGTTGTGTGGACATATTTTTCATTCATCTAAATTACAGGTTTCCGCGCTGTGTTTTGTGCGGAAGAATATGAGCATTTTAAAGCAGCTCTAAGAAATTCAAATCATGATGCAGTTTTTGACCCACCTGTAGAGGTTACGCACCTCCATCATTTTCATTCTAAACTGTACATTCCCATTGCATTTGAAGATGAGATAAGATAAGATAGTTCTTTATTGATCTCACAATGGAGAAATTCTTCTTCTTCTTCTTCTTCTTGCTTAATGGCGGGCGGCACTCAACGAAAGGGTGCATTACCGCCACCTACTATGCTGGAGTGTGGGCCAGAGCATCTATACTACCCCCTTGGAGAAATTCACTTGTTACAACAGCTCTTAGGACAGGATCACACAAGGGGGTACAAAAAGTCAGGAAATGTGCCATCAAGAAGTGAAAAAGGTTTGCAAACAGTAGCAATAATACTGAACTAGGATCATAAACTAAATTTAAAAAGCTAATACTGATTAAAATAAAATAAGTGTCTCTTAGCATCTATCAATAAAACTGTATTAGAAAAAAAGCATCTCTTATGTACACTGGATATGACTAATATGTGATGTGAATTTCCAATGGGTTGATGTTGCAAATTTGATTTATTAAATTTCTTACCCATTATTAGGCCTTTTAACCGCACAGCTTGAATTAAACTTCTGGATAAGTTTTAAGATGTGTCTAATAAGACCTGCCATTAAGACAGTGTCTTCCGTCACTAATGAGCACAATATGAACAAATCCACTCATCTTAACCCCGTGCCTGGCTCTTTAAGTTGTGCGTTTAGCTCTCAGAGGCTCCCAGCGTCGGTCTCAGGAGAATTTATCAGCAATCATTTATGGAGATAAAGCGCTGCAAGTGGAGCAACAGCTGTGAAGCTGCTAATCAAAAAGCTTCCCAGGGGCAGGTGTGAGGAATTAGCACAATAACGACACAAAGTGCTGATTTACGCACTGCTGGTGTCCTTACACAGTCACTCACTCCTGTACTGCAGCGCATCACCAGTTGTTATGATTCTCCTCATCTGTGTCCTTCAACACAAGTAAGCCATGGATTTAATGAGGGCTCTAATGTACAAAGCAGTGTTCAATACATGCGAGTTAGGCATGAGGAAAATGTGCTGCTGCGGCACAGTGTTCAGGCTCTCTCTGAAGTTGTGACACTGTTTGAAATGTCCCAAAGTAGGGCAGAAGCACAGGCCCCTAGCTCTGCTTCTTCTCTGCGATGGGATGTTTGGCAGGATGAAA
Source organism: Lesueurigobius sanzi (assembly GCA_900303255.1). Taxonomy (NCBI): domain Eukaryota; kingdom Metazoa; phylum Chordata; class Actinopteri; order Gobiiformes; family Gobiidae; genus Lesueurigobius; species Lesueurigobius sanzi. Next base: position 18,979 of record OMNZ01090171.1, on the reverse strand, counting down.
TTGTTTCCTGAAGTTGTCAGATGACTCTCCTGCTCGCTCCTCGTATTGGATTGTAGTGTCCGTCTTCGAACATCCTCTGCCTGACAGCCCCACCCTCTTCTCTCATTCCCACCTCTTCAAAAACTAAACTATAATGGGTTTTATTTAATGTTTTTCCCTTTGTCGCATTTCCCAATCTGAAGCACCATTTGTCACTGTCATCTATGTCTCAGGCTGAGTGAGTGCATTTTCACTCCAGCAAACAGCGTTGTTCTTACCACAGATGATGATGTTGAGCCTGGTGGTGATGGATTGCATGAATGTAAATTCATTTGTCGCTTCCGTCTCAAGACACTGGAACACGTATGCATTTGCAATGTTAAAATACAAGCAAGACAATATCTTTATTAGTGGCTCTTATGATTGATCTTTTGATTAAATGTCTAATTATTCTAACTGTTGAGAAACCCTACACAAGAGTAAATGTCTGCACAAAATATCACATTGTATCTCAAAATTGTAAATTAGGAAATGCATGGAATTAAAGCATTAATACTCACAATGACTGTACGCACATGAATGAAAATACATAAGGTGCAAGAAACAAACACATTTTCAGATTCAGAAGGCAGTTTTGGCCACAGCGCGCTAATGTGATCGTCTATATACAACAGACGCAGTGCATTTGATGGATGGAGCAGCCTACCAAAGTTCTCCTCGCGTTCTTCATGGGGTGACGCGCCGACTACAGCCTTCATATTTGACAATAGCCCAAGTCTAATTGAGCTGTGTGAAACAAGTGAGGGCATTGAAAAGCTAATCTATAAAAGCGTAACGATAGCTGTGTGGTGAAGGCTAAGATGAACGGGTTGGTGTCCGTTGCTTTGTCACGCTGTTCCCTTGTCTGATTGGCTGATGCGTGGTGTCCAAGGCGAGGGGGGGGAAGAGCGTGCACCTGCTGACTCGGGCTGTGGTCATAGGGAAATCTCATATTAAATTGCTTAGAACCCCTTTTGGTGTAGTCTCTGTCTACACAATGTGTTCCAACATATCCATAAGTAATTAGTTGAACTATTATCCAAAACAACAAAGCAAATAATTTAAATGAATGATAACTAAATGGTCGCATTGCTTTAGGCACTCAAAGCACTTTACATCAAGGAACCACTCACCCATTAATACTCTCATTCATGCACCAGTGTATGAATGAGAGTGCAAACGCTGGAGGCAAGGCGGTGTCTTCTTGCCCAAGGACACCACGGCAGTGTTCATCTGCAGCATTTGAACCTCTAGCCCTTCAGTCACAAGACGACCTTCTATACCATTTGCACCACTGTCGCCCATTTTAGCGATGTGGGTTTGTGCTCTTAATTACAAAACCCCATTAATCGATCACTGAATTCATTACTACTATAAGGTGGGCTGGATTTATCTGAAAAATGCTCCATAATGCCATACAATCGAACTGATCCATAGCTTGTCCCTGCCCATCAGTTAAAGGGCTTCATCAAAGTTAAATGGCAGGAATAGAAGGCATTGTTCCTTCATTCTTTTGGCACCTTGGTTAAATAACTCCCACCTGAACCCATAATTTACTGAGTGTCAGCCTGAATCCTGCACATCGATGCAGTTTTAAAGTGTACCCTCATTGTCCTTGTGTGAATATTGATACGTGGAGGCCTGTCCTGAACAAAAATAGGCTGCGAGACTCGGTCATAAAACAGGCTGTGACAATGAGGGGTCCCTCAGTGCACTTTGATTTGTAATTCAGGCGAGATCAAAGGCTTGCTGACCTGTGTGAATAATTTAGCCCTCGCTGTACATGACCAGGTTGCAGTGTAGTGTTCAGACCTTGTTCAAGATGTTTGTGGCCGATAGTGTTTTTCAATATATTATTTAGACCGCTTCGGACAAAAGGCATACGTTGAGCAACCTGTGACGGACAAGAAAAAACTTGTGAAAGTGAGTTTTGAGTCACTCCTTTCTCCGCCACCGGTCTCTCAGTTTACGGAAGATGGCTCGTAATTTATTGTAGGAGTGGCATTTTATGGCCAGCTCTTTTACTGTGTTGTTGGCTTGTGATTTTTGAAGGGCAGCTGTAAAACCGTTACCATCAGGAGGTACTTTGTTTTGTAAAAGTTGTGCTCTAAAACTTTTGATCGCGTCACTAATGTGTGAAGCGCTCTGGGTGTGACTTGTGTCATATGAAAAGTGCAATACAAATAAGATTCCCTCCCCCCTTCCCCCTCCCCCCTTTCCTTCCCCTAATCGTGAGCCATTATTCAAATATGCCAGTAACAGCTTTTTATAATTAAACTGTTATCATTGTCAGATCTCCATCATCGGTGTGTAGTCGATATATAATTGGTACCTGCACATTGTATTAGTCCCCATGGCTGCCATTTAAAAATCATTAAAGCCTCTTCCACTGCAGGCACACCTTGAAACCCAACGACTATATTGAAAAGGAATTTCAACATATGCTACCGGAGCTCCAGGAAAGAAACGCCACCTCTTGCCAGCTCACTGCTAGCTTATAAGCACTCGACATGTGATGCACCACAGATGTTTTGAAGCATCCTGCCCTGACTAAATTATTTCCTATGCATATTTTATAAATGCCCACCAAACAAATTAGCCACCATATCGGCTGATGAAATAGTTTTAGATGGGCTTTCGTCAGCGCAAATCAGTTTTGACACAGTCAGTGGGCCACAGTGGGGAGGTGCTTTGGTTCTGGGCCATCACTTTTCATGTTCGCAGCTCTGACTCTGCGGAAAGGGGCTGGCAAATTGATCACACAAGTCCTTTCCGGTGGACATGATGGCCCTTTAGCTCTCCGGCCAAATACGAGAACATGCAAGTGCTGTATCATTAATGCGCTCTTCACAATATGTTCGTTTTGAGGAGATGTGGCATTGCTGAGCCCGGTAACAATGACTCCTCAACTTTATTTGTACTTTATACGTACTTTTTATTGAGAAATATTTTTTTTTATATTCATTCATTTAAACGGACACACTGACACTGCAGTTGAATATGGGAAATTATAAAATTGAGTATCAATTTGAAACTTTTTCTGTAGATGATTGACATAAATGCAGTCTGAGAAACCAATGTATTGTAGTTTTCCATCATTTTATGTTTTCATATAAAAATAAGTTTTAAAAAAATGTATGTGTAAAAATTGCCAAAAATTAGCTATATTTTCAGTGACAAAATCAAAATAATGTATAAAGCCAGATTTAAATTGATGGTTTTGTTTTGTTGATATATATTCATTCATTTGTCCAGAGGGGATTTTGGATATTTAGTTTAGTTTTTTGTTTTGTTTTTATTATTGAATAAACTGTAAAAAATCTGGATAGGAATTCAAATATTTTGAAAAATCCCTCTGAATAAACCTTCAAAATATGAAGCACAACACTGAAAGAGGCCAGAATCTGAAAATTGTAGAACTTTGAGTTTTGCCTGCAGTGTCTCCCCTGAGTATTCATTCGTACTACATAGTTATATATTTTTTCTCCGTTCGCTGTAAATTGATTGTGTTTTTGTTACCTTCACCTTTCCCTCTCCCTTTTTCAATCCACTGATAACGTACGGTGCACTGTATGTCAGTGTGCGACACATTCATCCTGACATTCAAAGACAATGGCGTCGCTGCTGTGTAGAGTTTCCCATTTGCATTTGTTTACATGAAAACATGATTATGGCCTGAAGCTCGTGCAGTGGTTGACAGCAGCAAGATGCTTAACTGATGTAATTAGGACCAGGGCTGTCACTTTGTGTGTTTAGTGCATGCTACAAATGATGATGCTGCCCGGTCCATGTCCATATTGAATGTCAGTATTGCCATCGTAGGCCAAGATCCTTCAGTCTTCATCTGTACTCTGTAGTTGAAGAGAATCCATCCATGAATCGCAATGGTGGACTTAGGTTTAAGTTAGATCCAGTCTATAACAACATACTGAGACAGAAACAAGAACAACCTAAGACCGAAACCACCGTTCGTCATGCTAATGAGCCGCCTGGACAACTGGGTGGAGCAGGGCCATAGGAGCTAAGTTCTAAGGTGTCAACAACCTTAGTACGTAGGCCAGGGTGAGGCAATAGGGAGGTAACGAGCCCTATTAAGTATGAATAGGCTAAGATGTTTTCCAACCTTTAGTACCAAGAGAGGAAGGACTTAAAGGTTTACGCCTCCTTCTGGTTTGCTCTTAAGAGACCCACAAACGTGTCTTTATTCGCTGAGGAAGATCTTTGGACTAAGATCGAAACTTCCGACACTTCAACTACAGAGTACAGATGAAGACTGAAGAATCTTGGCCTACAATGGACAACTCCTGCACGACTGAGAGCCTACACAGTCACAGTATTACGTACACACCACCTCCTGCAGAGTCCCAAAAAGGCTCTCCTGTCTATATATTTTCGATAAAATTTCTGAAAATAGATTTACGTTTTTCATTCTTAGACCTGTCGATATGTATTGTTAAGCTCAGAGTAAACTTCAGAAAATGTTATTGTGCATTACTGTCGCTTTATTTCTTCTGATTTAATTTATAAGTAGGACTATATACTGTATCTTATAATATGCTCAATGTATATAAACTACTTTGTGCTCAATAGTGACCCAGTTTTTTTAATAACCCCAAAGTTGTTGCCGCCGATGTAATTTCTGTCTTCTCTGCTTTAAGCTAAATTGAGAATAGGTGAAATCTTTTCTGACAGCAAAAGTGTGTTTCAGCTTTGAATGTGCAGACCCATGGGAGGAGAGCATTGATTTATGAAATGGCTAATTGAAAAATGTCACAACAGCAGAGAGAAGTGACTGCACTCAGTCCGCAACAAAACTGTAGCATTCTGTCTCTTCAAACAGCCACGAAACTCAAAGACTCTTGCATCAGCGAACATACAGACCCCGCCAAAGCCCACACAGCCCTGGCACTCCTTGTGGCTACAGTTGTCATTTAAATAAACAGAATCTGTTTTTTCCACCAGTACATGCTGCATTATATAGCAACCAAGCACTCAAAAGGAGCAATCCGGGGAGGACTAGTGCAAGAGACAGACTTTGAGGAAAAAAAGTGAAGTACCGAAGGTTGAACTTGGAGCAAGTGAAAGAGACTTATAAAAAGAAGATTGAGGCTCAGGGGAGGGGGGCAGAGAGGACAGGCAGCCAGACAGACGCAGTAGTGTTGTGTTGTGTTGGGGGTTGTCGGCCGCGGTGGAGTTGGGGAAAGGATCAGCGATGTAATACCAGAGCAGACTGATGCTGCTCAGGGACAAGTGGAGGGGTCAGTGGGCCCGGGACCCCTGTCTCCCCAGGAGGCAGCATTTGAAGTCGGATGTTCTCAGGATGGTTATGAGTGATGTGTCTGCAGCGGGGACAAGGCACAAAGCAGAATGTAGCATTTATGATGTTTCAGTCTCTCAGGGGGGCGTCCTACATCTTTGTCAAGTTGTCATTGTAGTGTAATTTTTCTTGTACATATTTTTAGACTGATCATGCAGAGTACCTTGTACTCATTTTGGAGATTGCCATTTGGTCTGCCAGGGCTGCACAAATATATTTTATTCTTAATCTATTTTCCATTTCCCAACATTGAGTTATCTAATTGACTTATTATGTCATAAAAAGAAAGCCTGGACTGTTACATTTGTGGGCTTAAAGAAGATATTGTTGTAGCAAAGCGAAACAAGCAGGAAAAGTGTAGCCGTACATAGTTGTGTGGAGAACTTATAATGAGCTCTGATTATAATTTGAATAATTTTGTGAATATATTGATTACACTGTCTGCACAAATATAGATATCTAATTTATGTCATTTACATTCATACATGGCCCACAGCCAGCAACTAAACTAATCCCATCCAGTAATGAGAAGTGCTCCGACTGCGTGCATTGTACAGTTTCTGTATATACCCCTCATAAACATAGACTACTGCAGAGTCGAGTTAATGCCAGGGTAGCGTCAAAATTAGAATAATTGTTTTATTTAAGTATAGTTGCTCCCTTTGAAAACAAGAACCCACTGCCTTAATATTATATTTTGTATTATTGAGTGCCATAAGCCATACATTTTATCACAGACAGGAAGTTGCATACATTTCCTTCTTTGGCCTGCCACTCGATCAAAACCACGTCCTCAACTTTATTTAAACCGACCTGGCTGTAGGGGCAAAAGGTAAACATGACTCACACTTGTCTTACAGCAACCACCTGGAGAAGAGCCTTCAGCTGTTGATGGACAGGGTGGACGACATGAGCCAGGAGATCGTCAAGTACAACACCTACAGCCGGAACCTGAGCAAGCAGCAGCAGCAGAAACACCAGGTACGGCTCGTGGCCACTTTAGCCGAGAGAGGCACAGAAACACCTACAACCACCGGCGTGCTCTCTGGGAGGGGAAAGGTCCAACACAAACACACAGTGACGCACCGAAACACAATCGCCCACAGTCAGAGGAGAGAAAAGGGAAAAAAAAATATGGCTATTCTCTCATCCTTGGACGCGGCCAATTGAAGACATAAGCACAGCATGCAAACAGTAAGCACACCGGGCAGCCATAGAGTGCGCAGTAAGAAGTATAGCTACACATTATATACGTGCACCTGCTGAGAAAGTCACAGCAGTAGCTAAAGTAACAAGCACATAAGACATTTTGAACATTTACCGATATATGCGCACCAGGGCTGTACCTATTCTAGTGGCAGCGGGAACAGCTGGTTAAGTCATTGTTGAGCAACTGACAATGAACGCCTCCGCTAAACTGAGGATGTGTTTTTGAACTGGTACTGGCCCACCGTTGACCCAAGAGTTTAAGGAAATGGTATCTCATGGTATTATTTTCGGAGGCTGTGTTTTGGTTGTTGGTCTTGTTGATCATTTCCTCCCACTTAGCCCTGTCTGCATCCTCTCGCACAGCGCCTCGCTTCATGCGTTTCATTACACTCTTAACTGTCATCTCTGTTCTTCCGACTGTATGCACCTCTCACCTGGTTCTAGTGTTGTTGCTGGCCGATACCAGTCATTTTGTATTTGAGCCGATACCAGGTAATACTGGGGAGAATTTCAATACCGAACCCGATACCAATACCAATGCGTTTTACATTAAAATGCATTGAAACTAAAGCTACCTAAAAAAAATCTCATGACGCTCACTTACCTGCTTAAAGAGGGCCTACACGGGCGTGCCAGAGCCTTACTCCACCCGCACCAAAAATTTGAAATCTGCCGTGAAAGAGGCGCGCTGATGACGTAGACAGCACAACTTCTACCTCATCAGCTAACCGCAAAATTCAAATGGGATAGATATAGTTGACGAGTTCAACCTCTAGAGGGCGTTAGGCACAAATGGACACTTTTGAGCAAGTTTGCGCTAAAATGTCAAAATATTAACTGGAACATGTAGACAATACTATTACACACCCATTTATACAGTTTATCAGCAAAAAAGTTGGTTTGGTGTTTAGTTGAAACTGATCGGTAACGGGTAAGTAAGGGTGCCTTCATATATCCTTCTCCATGTTTGTAATGATAGATCAGTAAACTCTGACCAACAGAAGAGCTAAGTGTCTTGTTCTGTCCTTTCTTTGGCTAATTCCCGCCGCAGCGCCCCTACTGGTGAGGCGCAGAATACATTTTAAAGCTTTAGCTCGATTGTACAAAATGCTCTGTGAAACCGCACCAGATGGAAAAAAAATAAACAATGTTGCAATTTTGGTCCCCGCTGTGAATGCAACCTAAAAAGTCATGTTATTGTATTAAACACTAATCTAAAATTACCAAAAAATTGGCAGAAAAACAAAATACTCAGTCAATGCCATTTTTTAAAATTATTTAAATCGTCATAATTTAAATCGTCATAAATCGAACAAATGATTTATTTTTAGACATGCGTATCGATACTTTCAATACTAGCTCCAGTATCAATATTTTGGTATCGATCCACCCATCCCTATTTACCTTGAGCATGCGTTTAGCGCTCTCAGCTCACATCAAGAAGGTCCCATGTTCAATTTGGGCGTTCTGCTCTCCCACTGGGCGGCGCTGTGCTCAATTACACCGTTCTTCGCCATGCGCACTTCCGGCTGATCGCATTAACATGGCGAAGCACGGTGACAAACGAGTAGAGTGAGAAAGACTGAAGAGAAAGGGTATTAGCAGTGTGGGAAAACGAAAGGATGAACTGTCATTGCTTGTTGAAAGAGTGGATGATGTGTATGAAGACTTAGAAGAAGACGACAGTGTGCAGAAAGCGAAAGAAAACGTTTGTGTCTGCGAGTGACAGGTGGTGACGGTGTGAATCCGCCGGGCAGGCAAATCCGAAAGTAGCGCTGGCGACTGTGTACTGTATGTATCCACCATGAACTGCCATTCTGCTTAGATATGTGTTTAACTTGCAAAGGCGACCTCCTTATCATTAGCTGTTCATACTTTCTTTAGTTCATTGCCACCGTTTCCAACATTGGTCCCATCAGTGCATTTTTATTTCTGTTATATTCATAGTCATTTTTCATGTCTAAATGCTGTTGTTGAGAAGAGGCAAAGATATGATTTGGAGAACAATGAATATGAATAATTTGACATAGGCCATTATCCATAAAATAATTTTGTTTACTGAATATAATAATATACAATGAAATTCAGATGCCAGATTTATTGAGCTTGTGTTTGTGGTGCTTTCATTGTTTTTTCCATCTGGCAGGTCAGGGGCTAGTGCTCTTCCAAGAACCATGCCCTTCTGCCAACCATCGAGCCATCATTACTTATGCCAGCAAACACTGACAGGAAATCGAACAAGCCTGATTGGCAGCTATGCCCAAAAGTCATGTTTTGTCAATAATCAGCATCAATTGTTTGTTGCTGTCTCGATGTGGCAGGGTGAATTTCCCAATTTGGCTCAAATGAAAATGTATTTTTAAGTCATTTGTGCCATGGGTCATATCTACATTGGATATCTTTTCATATGAAACTCACCAAATGAATCTCCAATGAGGTCAAGTGCAAATGGCATTCAGCACTGGGACGTAATGCAAGGCAGGCTTTGGGTTTGAGTTTGACAGAAAAGCTGCTCTTTCTGACTGCCGCTGCCTATTAATTGCCAGTGTTGGCTTGTTTCTTTGCTGAGACTTGCTCGAGTTGTCCATATTTTGGATTGGCTCTTTTCAGATGAGATGTGATCACGTTGCCGACAGCCTTGGGTCCCTTTTCACATCTATTTATCTCTCCAACTTTGCTTTATGAAATGTTTTTTTTTTTTTCTTGCATATCAGATTTGGACCAGATTTGCGGTTTCTTTTTAGAGGATGCACTTGGATTGGTTGTGTAATCTAAATACCATCTTTCCACTTCTGATACAAGCCAAAACGCATGAACCAGCTTTTGCAGCCAATAGCGAGAAAACAATTAGACAAACACAGAGAGCTCTGGAAGATTGGCCGCATTTGTTCAGTGCAAAAATGTAAATTAGGAAGCTGGACAGCATCCCTCCTCTCCTCGTTCGCCTCTCAAGCTTTCAGGACAAGGAACTTTAAGCAAAGACAAACAGGTTTAAAAAGTCATTTCTGTTGTTTTGTGTTGACACTAATGACGAGAGAGTGACTAATGTTAACCTTCAAATTCGTGTCACGACGATATCATCGCTCACCTCTCCGCTTACATGCAGCCAATGCAGATCACCGCCGTTCGCATTTGAGACACGTCCTTTCTCCATCTGCCGCATTAGTTACTTGTCAAGTAAGTGGGCATTTTCATCAAAATAACAGCTCGTTTTGTGGTGGAGAATTTGATTTATGCCTGAGCGAACAAGGATGCGTTCAGTAGGTTAAGCACAATGGGTACACGGAGACAATGCGGAAAATACTGCCGACTCACAGGGGGAGCAGTAAAGACCCGGCGCCTGTTTGTATTATTAAACCAGCTTTTTATTTTAATGATGCGAAAACGCTCTTTTAGCTGCCTCCACACCACTGAGACGAATCACTGAGCTCAAACTTCATTTAACAAGAGCCTCGGTGCTACTTTTGTAAAACGCACACACACTATTGCAGACATAAGGGATATAAACATACACCTCCTACCAGAACCAGCTGAGCCAGAAAACAGTTTAGTGGGCACAGAAGACAACGAGGTGCCGTCCACACGCACCATCTGCAAGTGCAACCTTTGGAGGATACATCTACACATCAGACAGACAGAAACGCTCACACATTACATTACTCAGGGATAATGGAAGAACAAGATGAGTCACTGAGAGCACACGCGCCCGACGCCTATGTCCACACTCGTGTAGCACTTATGTTACTCTCAATGGGAATCGTATAGGGTATAATAATCTTTTATTGTTTTGTATTACCACAAGTCGAGACAAAACTATATACTTCAAAACATATTTACCGACAGATGGATACTTACTGTGTCTTCTAAGCAAGAAGGTTGAGGCTTCTATTCTTGGGCCAGTCACATAGTATACTCTAGGTGTCAGTTCTCGCTATAAATTGATTATTTTTTTGCTTGATTGTTACTCACCCATGCCCATGTAGCCAATCTACTGCTCTACCTTCCTTATTCCCACACATGCCCAGTCAATATTAGCTGTAACCAGGCCTGCTAGTCGTGCGGATTCTTCTCTGGAAGCTTCTGCGTGCTCCCACCGTCTAAGGAGCGTTAATGAATTTGATCAATACGAATTACCCTTAGTCATTGGTTGTGGGTGTGGATGGTTATCTGTCATCATCGCATCTCAAGTGTAGGCCGTAACTTACTGCCCATTGTCTAGTCATAATTGCTCCATGTGTGTGCAAAGAAATTAAAATTGCCTTTCAGTTGCATTGCAATAAAAAGAAATGACCAACAAATGGCCAAACCAAAACCTTTTCAAACCACTTTTAATTTGTATGCGTGTATGAGTTTATATGTTCCTTTCTCGTGGTAAAAATGATATGCTGATTAAGCTACAATAATGCTTTAAAGACATTTTAAAAAATTGATGAAACTGAAACGTCATAGCAACTTAAGCGATGGCTGCTTGATTATAGGAAAAATAATAATCACGATTATTCAAACGATTGTTTGTTTGATTATATATATATTTTTTTTTAAACAAAACAATGCAAAATAATAATAAATATAAAAGTGCAAATATATCAAGTAAATTCACTTTGGGAAGGGTCTCTGAGCCCTCACACATCACACCTGCCCCCTGCTGGCCCGCACTCACCTTGGAAAATACTAACTTGGCACTTTTTGACACAAATTTTCAACGCAACTTTACATGCGCCCCGGAAGGCTTCGGCGGACATGGCTGGGCTCATTTTAAAGCCCGAACCCTCCTCTTCCCAGTGCAAAAAAACGCCAGTCTCTACGACATTTACTTGTGAAGATAAGTCGACCATCGCGGCTGTAAACGTTTTATCTTTATTTCACTATTTTTGTGATCGTGTAGTAATCGTAATCGAATTTCGATTAATTGCACAGCCCTAACTTAAAGGAGACATATCATGCTAAATCACGCAGTTTTGAATGAGTCCTGTTTGCGTTGGTCCTGTCATGTTGACTTCTGCAGCGCTTGGGTTTGTATTTCCTGGTAACAATTACATCATTTTTCAAACCCCCAAACTGTCCTCCGCATTTTTAAAGCCAATAATCCAAAATTGATGAGTTCTGAGCCGTTCTGTCTCATAGCATGGACCCAGCCACTGTCGCGCAACTAGCCACATGTTTAAATCAATGCCAATTGTTTGTTTTTTACAATGTGATTCGCCCTGTTGCCTGCCTCCAGGCCAAATCCTCATCAGGAGGTGAGCATCGCGTCATCTTCACAGAGGCGTTATTTGAATTTATAAAATGTAAAATATCAATGCACAGACATCCTAATGAAAGATTTTAAGCCTGTTTTTAAGATTTAAATGCATGATATGTCCACTTTAAGCCTTCAGACCCTAAACACTTACTACTACATGATGCAGAAAGAGAGGGAAGAATCAAATGAATAAAAAATTATATAATTGAAACAATTACAGCATCACACTTCAACATATAATAAATATAGGGGTTTGAATTCTCGGTGAGCCCACTGTACATGTGCGTCCACAGGTTATCTGCACCCTGCTCCCACGCTCTCCCCTGGCCAGCAACCTACACACTGAGCATTACTATCCATCACGCTCCCGTCCTGACCTTCTCATCATCGCGGCGCCCTCGAGCCTTTACCCCCTCGCACGTCACATACAATCTCACACTGACAAGCCCCTAATGGTGTCTACTTTTTCATATTTCCGACTGTAGAGATGTGGTAAAAACACGGCACGCGCACAAGACCGAAGCAAGGCCCAATCCTCCATTACTCTTCCTCAGACATGTACAGTGCGTGCTTTGTGTGATCTTGGAGCTATTGACTCTGGCTGCTTCGTGGACAAATGAAACCTTATTAATCATAATAGAACATTGCAAAAAAAAAAGGGGGGATACATGCTCGGCTGCGGAGAGAGGTGCATTATTCATTTTGCATCTCCCTGAATTGTAAATGGATACATTCATAGGCGCAATCCGTGGGTAAGTTGGACTTTGTATCAGGGAATTTATCTCTCACTCTGTGCTGAAATATTTGTTTTATGTTTGGCATTTTCCTCCAGCCACAGGGAAGCATGCATCACTTAGCTCTAGATTAGTTATGGGCAAGCGTGCTAATCTCTGGAGTCATGATTTATGGGTAACAATCCTATTTCACACTATTTTCAGATGCATATTTCCAATGTCATTACCAATCCGTGTAATGGTCTCTGATGCCATTAAACAATAAACATAGGTGAGGGAAACCTGAATGAGCACTGTGGGGTGCGGGGTCTGGCCAGAGTCGTGTGGCGCATACAAATCAGGCCATCAAACGAAAACGATAAAAAATGATCCCACTTCCATCCCTTTGACCGCGGGCTAACACGCTTTTATTTTGTTCAAAGCCGTTTTAAGTGTTTGACACAGTAGAAAAGCACAAAGCACTTAAACTCTTAATGCTAAGAGTGAGATTCCCCGGGTATTGTGTACGTTACTGCGGCGAAGTCATCTAATCTTCAACGGCTTTGTTGCAGTTATCCCTGAAATAGAGCATTCTTCTATCCAGATGTTTGTTTTTTGTATTAAATGCTGTGATTGACATTTTTTCATGAACTTTATCATTTCGGGGATTACTGAACAGCGAGCTAATTCCTCTAAATTAATACAAGAATCACATGCATTTTAGACCATCTTTATGCAACAGGGTTGTTTTACACATTAGGCCTAGAGACAGACAGTTCTCCGCAGACGACACTATTACCTAATTATCTGTAACATTTGCAAGTCAAATTTGGAACCATTAAAATTGTAATTAATTTTGCATCCTTAATCCAGACCTGTATCTTTACTAATGTAGAAGGTGATGAATGCTCTTACAACATGTCAGCCCTCAGTTGTCCAGGAGTTTTCCGTAATAGCGAGTTAACAAAATTAGTATGTGAACGACTCGGAATCCCCAATGTAAAAAGTATCTTTTTACTTGTAGTAACTCTGCAAAACATTCAGGGGCCACGCGACCCGACCTTGGGAGCCTCTGGCTTAGATTACTATCTTTGGAAACCCGTTGCTAAGACACTACAAAGTTTGGCAAAAGCCGTTGTCCAACCTTTTGCTTTCTACTGTATTTAGAAAGAAGAATTAAACAAAGCATGTAAACATCTATCCTTGCGGTCAGAGTGACAATGAAGTTTTTCTTAGCAGCACCAGTCGCCGAGTCTCATGAAGGGGAAAATACAAGGGGAAACTAATGAGCGAGTGCGAGCAACTTCACTCAAATCGTCAAAATCTCTGCTATTATTGGAGCAAATATCCTCAAACTGCACTCCAAACCACCACAAACCACTGCCAGGCCAAACTGATTGAATTAACCTGCAAACACATACAGCAGTATATTCTTTTCACACCTATCAGCTCCGTCACATAAGGTGAAACATCTTCTCTGAAGTGTCCACTAGAAGGGATTTAGAATGAGAGAATGAAATGAGACAGGACATGTCCACGATGATTTGGCTGCTGTTAATTAGTTTGTGACTCGTTGCTGTTAAGATTAGTTAGAAATGGATCACATTGTGACGCTCCTGCACTAGTGTTTAAAACTATTTTTTTTATTTTTTATTTTATTTATTTATTTGAGCAGTAAACATTATGCTCAAAGGGAGTAGGCTGAAGCAAAAGAGCTTATAAGCACCTACCCCAACATCCATACAATAAAATGTGTCATTTCAGAAACAGTGCAGAATGAACAAAACAACAAAGAAACAACAGCAACAGGCTTCTTTCCTGTACACTTACAGTACTATAAATCTGCGAAAGAGAAAACTATTTGAGGAGGAATCATTTAATGGTTAGTCCAACAATAGGAGCATGTGGCTCTGCTGCTGCTGTTTGTCACAACTACCAATTTCATATGTGGTTGTTGTGTCATTACTTTAGATTCCACCAGGCTGTAGATAGTATTTTCATATATTATTTGGTATTTTGCCCCCTGCACCGTCGTAACCAAGTTCTCGGGTGTCCGACCGCGAGGGTGGTCTCACAATGGCGACCCAGAGATCAGAGAGTTTCTGCCGCCATCCTTAAGATGCTCTCTATTTAAAAACCAAACTAAGTAACAGCATGGTAGAAAACACAGCCTCGCCTGCACGCAGCCTCACGCTGAGAGGATGCTGTCTGCATGAAGCCCTGCAAGGCATCTGAGATACCACTAAAAAATAAATAACAAAAAACAAAGATGCTGCCAACTGCATTTTGTCAGAGAGGTGCTTCATGGGAGTATACACTTTCTTACTTTGCAAACACGGTGCCAATACTACACTGACCTCAATAAAGCGGTTTATGTGGCAGAGCTTGAAACGCGTTTGTTTTCACAATGCAACACAACAAAAGTGAGTGAAAATAGCTCGGTAGTCAAAGGTGTCTCTGCTAATGCTGGCTTGAAGCAGACATAATAATTTATTCTATTTTAGTTCATTTCAATCAAATCATCATAGTCCCTCAATCACTTTGAACCAGCCCACACAGACAATCAGAAAGACATTAAAGACCACAACTACTTTAATGTCTGTTTATTTTGGAAAGGTGGAGCACAGGTGTCTGACAGCATGTTTTAAAAGATTTGCATACATTTATATATTTGCATTTTGATTATGCTCAAAGATGATATGATGCTTTGGATAAAAACATCTCTCAATGCAAAAAATTTTTTCAAAACAAGACTTTGAATTAATGCAGCCTCAAATACAGACACAATGCTGGTAGTGTTGGTCTCCTCAACGCTGGCCTGTGTCAGTCGCTCCACTATCTTGCCAAATTAACAACTTTCAACATCTATAGAGACAAAGGCAAAGGTGGGATTTGCTGAGAGATATCCATAAATCACTGTTCTTGTCAGCGCTTATCATTCTCTACAAAAAAAACCCACTTTTATGGCCATGATTCAAGACACTCGCCGTTATGTCTGTTCTCACCTCTAACTACCATCCTTTGTCACTCCTCTGCGCAGGTTTTTTTTCTGGCTTAACTTTACTACCTTGACATTTCAGTTTCTCAACATACCTTTATATTATTTGTTTGTTCTTGCTTATCTGCCACTGTCTGCCATTTCTGCTTTTCCATGCTCGCCTTTGAATAGTCTCTGTGACTATAAATAGTCTCTATAGTCGGGCGCAATTATTTCAGAAATGTGATTTGTCTTATTTACCAAGTATGTGTCTTGGAGAAGTTTTTCTTAAGATCTCATTCATAAGAGTCATAAGAGTTGCAATGTAGGTGGGTTTGTCCGGCTGTTGGGTGATCTTTGTCTCCCTGTTGGCATAATTCAAGGCATCTTCAATGTAAAAATCTGAGTCAGCCATGTAAAACGTTTAAGTTCATGTCTTTGCTGAGTCATTTACACTTAAAACCAAGTGTCGTGGACTAAAAAAGTCCAGTGCAGCATCTCGCCAAGTCCAAGTCGCAGCATAAGTCGCTGCAACTCGGAAGCTCCAAGTCCAACCATGTCCAAGATGAATGAGTTCCAAAAATGTTAAAAACCAGTCACACATCGGGGTCCGGTCATATTTGAATGAGCTCAGCTTGCCGTCAGCTTGTCATTGTTGAGTTATCAGGTTGTTCTGCTTTTTTCATTTTCATTATGAAATATGTTATGGGAAAAAGGCACATTGACTGATGTGAATGGGAACGCACCTGTTCCCTCTCTTCTATAATACATGCTGCTTATTAAGATTCCATCTTGTATCTACAACATGCATTAGCTTTAATCTTCTGATCAAATTAAAGATAAAACCATAAATGTGGAAAGTCGTCGTGACGGCAAGGGTCTATTTTTGTTGACACACTGCTGAAGGGAAATGCCTCTTGTGACAATGCTCAATACCTGTTTACCTCAAATATTTACACAATTATAGTAATTGCACCGTCACGGCGTCTTGTCTTTGGTCTGATCATTGTTTGTTTGTGCGCAGTACACCCAGCGCCGGCAACAGGAGAACACCCAGCGACAGAGCAGAGGAGAACCAGCGCTGCCCGAGGAAGACATCACCAAAATGTTCAAGCCGCCCCAGGCACCTCCGCGCATGGACACGCTTCTTATCGCAGGTAGGAAGTAAATCACACACGCATAGCTATGTAATTAGCCACAGGTGTACGTACATCCCAATATACTTCCACTTTCAAGCATCCATTTGCAGTTACAAGGTTACAATTCGGTCTAAAATCATCTCGCGATCTCAGTTTTATGACGTCTATTTATATTCAGTGCTTTCCTCTTGAATGCAGCTCTATGCTGAAACACAGACACTTGCCCTCTACTTTACCCTACCCGGTTTAACCCATTACCAATGCAGCGTAAATGCTCTGAAACAATTGGATAATAACTCGAGTCTTCACTTCGATCGTGGTAAAGAGAATACCCTTTATATGCTGCAAATCCATCCCAAACCTCACGTACATTATGCATATGTGAGGTGGGGTATTTCACATCGTATTTTTGTAGCGTCACTCAGCCCCAGCAGATCCCCCTCATCTCTCTGCTCTCCCAACTCCTTCCTTCCCCCGCGTCTGCTCCCCCCACTGCAGTTCAGGTTCTGTTTTGTAATTATCGCCGCCATTATCGAGAAATTACATTAATCTAAAGTTTATTGACTCAATCTTCCACCTCCACCGCCCCTTTCTGCTGCTCCACGCTGTTCATTTCTTCTCCGCCTCGTGACAACATCCTGATCCTTTCCGTTCTCTCCGCGCCCCTCTAATTTGATGTTTTGCTGCTGCTCACTGCACCTTCCCCCTCACTCTCTCCCACCTCCGCCTGTTGTTCATATATGCATGCGACCGAGGTGAGGGCTTGTTTGTGATTATTTGTGTGCGTGTGGGTGCGCCCAATTTCATGTGGTTTCTCTCCAACAGGGCAAATTAACAACTACTGCCAGAATGTGAAAGAATTTACCTCACAAAACTTGGGGAAGCTGTTCATGGCAGAGGCGCTCCAAGGCCACAACTAGAGACGAGACGAGGAGGTGCAGAACATCGGCGGAAAACACGAACTCCTGAGAGACGGCGGGGAAACCACAGAGCAGCGTGATTTCTACAGAGTATATTCATTGTTTTTACGACTAATTGCCCTGTTGGGGATAAATAAAGGGATTGATCCATTGATTGATCTCATCTTGGTAACAACTTTCAGATTTTCATTTAAATAAAAAGTCTTGCCTCAGTAAATTTGTTTCATTCTCCTTATGTGTGTGTGGTTTTTTGGTCTTTTTATGAGCAGTATATGGATATGTGTGTGAATGTGTTAAAGTTTTAATTCAATTACAATGTACAAGCTTCGTTGTTCAAGCAATAATTAGGAGTTTAATTAATGTGAGTGAGGGGACGGATGGAGTGTGAGATTGACGGATCGGTGCGGCGTCTGCAGTGATGCGGTTGTTGTGGTGAAGGAGCTGAGTCGAAAGACAAAGCTCAATTTACCAATCAATCTACTCTCACCTATGGTCCTGACCGTAAGGACAAGATCACGGATACAAGCGGCCGAAATGAGTTTCTCCACAGGGTGGCTGGCGCACCCTTAGAGAGAGGGTGAGGAGCTCGGAACAGAGCTGCTGCTCCTTCACGTCGAAAGGAGCCAGCTGAGGTGGCTCGGGCATCTGTATCGGATGCCTCCTGGTCACCTCCCTCGAGAGGTGTTCCAGGCCCCAGGGAAGACCATGGACACTCTGGAAAGACTGTGGCTGCATCTAAAATGGGAACGGAACACCTCCTTAGCCTTCCTTACCTGTTCCTTAACCTTTGAGAGCTACGTCATGGGTTCAACATTAAGGTCCCTCAGCAGTTAGGAACGGTGCCTCAGCTGCGCATTTTGCACCAATTTGAACCTTCCTCACTCAGCGGAAACTACAGGGGAAGTTACGTCACCAACAGCTGTTTTAAAAATACCCCGTTACCCACAATCCTGACTACAAAAATACTCCTCCTTCCACCGTCCACCACTGACTTTAACCAGATTGTCAACTGTTTTTCATTTTGTTTCAATAAACAGCACTTTATAAACTTCACGCAAACACAGGAGCTGCTCTGCATGTTATTATCATGTTATTATCATGTTATTATCATGTTATGTTATTATCATGTTATTATCATGTTATTATCGGCGCATTCCAGCATGTGGCTAATTTGCATTTTAGATTGATATTGTAACTAAAGCGGTGAAACCATTAGTTTAGCAGTGATCTTGAGGCTGCCTTGTGCTCTGAGGAGGCTCTGGGCATTTATTTAGTCACTTTATAAAGTTTGTCTTGTGCAGATCATTTTATTGAATTAAACTCGTGTCTGTCAATCATAAACAGTGTCCTGCAGAGATCGGTAATTTACGAAAACCCTCGAGTGTTTCCGAAAAAGAGGCCTGTGCAAAGAATTGTGGGATGGATATCCTCATAGCTCCTGACG
>OMNZ01090169.1:0-35855 GCA_900303255.1 Lesueurigobius sanzi | reverse complement strand
AGCCGGTAATTGAATTTGAGTTTTTTTTAGGCAATAATTTCTGTAGCTGCTGGGGCCTCCGTTCTCTGAAGCGCTGTGTGTCATTCATGGTCAGTGCACAGTGTCTCTAGGCAGGAGCTAAATCACTCATTAATGTCGAAGAGGTTCAAAATGCCTCTTCCAATAAAATAGTCTAAAAAAACAGATGATTCTAGCTAGCATTTTCACTAAACAATGACCAAAAATAAGTCATAGTACCTCACTCGTATAGTACATGACAATCTTACGATCCAAGTAACCTATTGAATAATAATAGCATATGCATAAAATAAGGCAATAAGCATGCAGGATACATATCAATATACAGATTATTATTTGTTATGTCTACAAGAAGAGCTCCTATGGTAGACAGCTGTGATAGTCTGGAAGTTGAAATGTATTACAAATGTAGGCCTGCAAAGTCCCTCCCTTTGTCAATCTCCGCAACAATTCAGAGTCTTGCAGGATTACGTGCGGACTAATGAGACGAGCTTTCCTGTGTCCCGGCCGCACAATCACAGGGAAGGAGGGGCTTTCAGGTCCAATCATAGCAGGGGGAGGGAGCTAGATTGTTTGCATTTAAAATGTCTCAAACTTGCGGACAATTACTTTAGTATTGGGGCTTTTCCACGTAGCGCGCTTCTAGCCAGCCCAGCTCAGGGCGCAATCCTTGAATTCACCCGTATCTACCCTATCCTTTCCACATGACCCGTGGGCCACTCTGTAGGGGGCGGGGTTTACCAGTTGCAGCTCCTCGGGAGAGAGGACACATGTAAACAACGCAATGTAATAATGAAAGCTACAGTCTGGAACACGATGAGAACACTGTACTGTCTTTTAAAGAATTCTGAAGCTCCAAGACAAACACTAGAGTATGAAGGTAAGCTATGTGCTAATGTTATGCTAACAGCAGCTAAAGTTGTGCTAACAGCGGCTAGTGCCATCGATCGACAAGATCACTGTTTACAATCGCAGTATAATATTGTGAAATAATATTCTGGTAGGACGTGCAAGTTATTGAAAGGGCTGTCTTCTCTCTCCTCTGACAAATCAGAGGGCAGCAGTCTGTTCATGTCATGCTAGTACCAGGCCCAAGGCTATAGACGGTCCCAAAACGTGTGCTTGGCTCACCCAGTTTGATCCGGGTAAGGCATGTGGAAACAAAGGACAAAGTTGTGTCTTTGGGCACGACACTTCACAAACAGGCCGTATGAATGTCGTTTGAATTGGTGGTGGTCGAAGGGGCCTTTGGTGAATGAATAATAACGAGAAACTTGTGACACAGGCTTGTAAAGTGCAATACAAATGTAAGCCATTATTATTATTATTACAAAGCGAGTAGACCGGCACTGGGCTTGGCCGGAACCCCCAGTGGAACAGCCCTATATGCGTACAGCGGCTAAGTTAGACACTTTATTCAATGTAGAATCTGAATTTTAATCACTAATCATGAACCTAATCATACTCTTATGATTTGCGTCATAGTACATCTCACAAGCACCACATAAATCATTTATTTATCCATAAAAGTGGATTTATCAAAGTGTAATTTGTGACTCTTTCACTCTGCTTATGCGCGACATCTTATTCTACTGTGACTCAGCTAATGGCCTCCAATTTCTCTCATTAGTTAATTATGTCTCATGATTATGGGCATCTTTGAAACTGGCTTCTTGTTATACCTTTCACACAACCTTTCACAATCATCACATACTATGTCATTGTCAGTCTATTCATGTCTGCCTGTGTCATGTCTTGGTGATCTTGTGGCTACTATTACAGTAGGGTGTCATTGAAGCATAAATGTGGTCAGAGGCCAATGGAAAGAGGTTGATCGTAGATAATGGTATAGCACCCACTGCAGCAGCGCATGTAATCATAACCCTGGCTCCGGCTCTGCTCCTGATGTGACTCTGCACTCAGCCTGTAAAGCCCACTTCCTCTTCTCTTAGACGGTCACCCATTTCACTGTGCGCCTTACAGATACCCACACAATCAATGACAGCTCTTGACTTATTCCACTCGGATCCAATCGATTTGTGCCATGTTTTTGTCTGCTCATTTTGTGCGGCTGCAGCCCGTTTGGTTGCTTTGTTTGCTGCGGAACAACAGTGTGACTCATTACATGTTCATTGTTGTTTTTGATTTTTGTACAAGAGCCTTGACTTTCAAAACTCACCACAAAATCGTCAGAGGGAGCTAAATTAGTCATGGCGTTACTGGCTAACATTCAAAGGTAGTCTTGCTCAAGCAATTTACCTACTTTGGTAGTAACAATAAAATCATTTTAGTATACTGTATTTATACATCAGGTTTAAAAAACATTGCGCAGACTAATATTCTTAAGCTGTCACCTGCTCATTCAAGAAGTGTTGCCAGCATTATTGATCTTTGTTAGGAGCTTTGGCATATACCAGTCCAGTGGGAGGGTTTTAGTCTTGTACAAACCATTAAAAACTATTTACTGCATATGAGCAAAACCAATAGTTTTTATTAGATACAGTTGTGTTCATAAGTTTACATACCCTTTTAATCTTTTGGCCATTTTTCATAGAATATGAATGGAAACACAAAAACCTTTTTTCCCACTCATGGTTAGTGATTGTGCAAAGTCATTTATTGCCAAAGAACTGAGTTTACTCTTTTGAAATCATAATGAAACCGAAACTACTCAAATGTCCCTGATCTAACGTTTACATGACCTTCAACAACTGCCAGGAAAATTGTTCAGGAGCAAAGAAAAACTCACTTCAGCTGAAATACAGGACTCTCTGACCAAATTGGATGTTTGTTTAGAGATACACAATATGTAAACTTTTGATCAGGCAACTTTGGCAAGTTTGTAGTTGAAAAGCATAAACAAACAAAATAAAATAAATGGCTTCACACAATCACTAACCAAGAGTGAAATAAAGTTTTTTTTTTGTTATCATTCATATTCTATGAAATGCATACGTTTTGCCTACCCCGACATTCTGTCAGGGTATGTAAACTTATGAGCACAACTGTACCTGCTAGAACTTGTGATTTTCTATTACCAAATGTTTTTGGCACTATTCGCACTGTTCCCAAAACCACAGAGGAACCTTTTTAACGATAACCGCGTCATTCAAGTCCCAAATCGAATCACACATTCACTTCTAAGTTCTCCCAGATCCCTTTGTCTTCAGAGTGTGTTTGCCTGTTACCTGACTGCACTCAGTTGAATGTCAGAGTTAATGGCAGTTCCTTGACAGACAGACGCTGTAAAGGGCTTCGACGACTCATCTCCGTCTGAGCACAACACATACTGTATATGGCATCATCCATCTACCCTTGAATCAGGACTAAACCAGAACAGAAACTGCTAAAAGATAAAATTGAGCCACTGTTGAATAAGAACTAAACTAATGAGACTAAACAAAATGTAATAAACCAGGGCGATACAAGGGGTTAGTCAAAATAAATCTATATGAAATGTCTTTCAAAAAAACAAGCTTTGTGCTCTGTGCATCTAATTTTGAAGTAGGGCTGGGCAGTTGATCGAAAATACTCTAAATCGCAATTTCAATTTTGGGCAATCTTAATAATTGTCAAGGACCTTTTTTATTATCAGGTTTAGCTGCTAATTTAGTGGCTGTCAGCATGTGGCTTGAGTTTGGAGTACAATAAAAGATTTGTGTGTGTTAGGTCCTACAGTGAAAAACGTTATTATTATTTGTATAAACTAAGGTTTACTTAAAAGATACATCTTGTTTATGGTCATGAATCATAATAGTAAAAGCTAGTTTATGTGGTTTTGATGTGAAAAAATAAATAATCAATATTTGATCAATATTAGAGGTTTTTTCTAAAATGATGCCGAAGTCTGATATTTTTGACTGATATTCTTTTCTTTTTATGTTTGTACAGTGTAAAATGTGTCATTATTGAACTGTGACAGCAGGGGGCGCTTTGTTAGAGCTTTTTCTTATTGTATTATTATAGTCTTTTGTAATAATTAGAATTTGTAGACCTATTGCATATTACAGTATTTGCACCAAGTTGTATTATAGTCTATTACAGGCCTCTATTTATAAACATGTAAGAAGTTTGGAATTCAGCTTTTAATTTTAAATTAGAATTGAATGTTTGGTAAGATTAAGGCTAAGTATGAAAACATTTTTTAAATTTCACAATAATTGTGAAATAATTATATTTAAAAAATGTTTTGTAACCTGTTTTGTAACCTGATCTTAAACTACAACAGCAGCAGATATTATTGTTTCATCTCTATATGTTCAGGCCTTTCAGTTCTAATGTACTGTTATGTTATGTATGCATTGGCTCCCCGTGTGTTTCAGGATCGATTTTAAGATTCTTCTAATGGTTTTTAAGTGTCTTAATGGTCTTGGCCCTTCTTATCTCTCAGATCTGCTTTTACCCTATGAACCGTCGCGGCCCCTGCGCTCCTCCGGCAGCCGGCTCTTGGTCATTCCCAAAGTCAGGACACACACTCACGGTGAGGCGTCTTTCCAGTTCACTGGCCCTCGCCTTTGGAACGGCCTGCCGGAGGAGCTCAGGGCCACGGAGAACGTTCATCTTTTTAAGAGCAGGCTCAAGACCCATCTGTTTAGATCAGCTTTTAATCAATAATTATCATTCTAGACATATATATCTAGACGGCTTCTCTGCTGGACAGTAAAAAAAAAAAAAAAAAACTACTTCCTTTCCTACTCCATCTGCACTCAGCCTTATGCACTTACAAGACTTCTATTTGCAGAAATCCCGGTGTGTGTGTGTGTGTGCATGCATGTGTGTGTGTGTGTGTGTCTGTGTGTGTGTGTGTGTGCATGCATGTTTGTGTGTGTGTGTCTGTGTGTGTGTGTCCGTGTGTCCGTGCGTCTGCGTGTGCGCATTCGGATGAGCGTGCGAATACTGATGTGTGTGACAATTCTGGGTGGGGGTGTAATTGAATGATCTGTCTTAATGTGTTTCTAATCTGTAAAGCGCTTTGAGCTGCATTTTGTATGAAAAGCGCTATATAAATACAGTTTTGATTGATTGATTGATTGATATGCTGCTTTTACACTCATCTCTGTAAAGTGAAAATGTATTTGTTTGAGTTTGGACGTGGAACAATTTAAAATTTGCACCGTCTTTGCAATGAAAGAGGTCGGTCTCACTAGGTGGAGTTTATGTAACCCCAAACGTATAATGATCCATGCAGTATAGCTGTGACAGCCATGACACGCAATAAGCTTTACTGTCCACTATGGCAGCAGCCACTTCCTGCTTCTCTGACCCGGAATCCATCAAAGTAATGGAGCCGAGTGGTGGAACAGAGAACAATTTAAAAGGGTTCAGGCCTTTTCACCCTCTGCACGTAAACAGCTTCAGGGTATGTCTTCCATGTCATTTTCCGCTCCAGCTTTCAATGCTTTTTTTTTTACATTTTAAGTTGCCTTTCATGGACAGATAGAAAATCTGTGCTCAAAGGTACAAGCACAAGTGAGTCGGCTAATCAAAGGATCAAACCAGGGAGAGATCTGGGTGAAACCAAAACAAGGATCTGCAACCTTTAAAATTATTTTTATAGTATATAGTATTTTTATTGTGAAATCAGGTTTAAACAAAGTTAGACCCAAACATGATGAAAGCATGGTCAAAAGCAGGACTAAGCTAGACTTTATCAGACCACATTTGCCTAAAGAACTGCACTCATATAAATGGCTGTTATTGTTAGGGCTGCTGCACAATATATCTTTTATCTCTATCTATTAAGTGGAGCAATGTCCATATTGGAAACAAATCATATTGTAATTTACAAAATCATTGAGGTCAATGTTCAAGAGATTTAGCAAATATTAAATATGGGGACTTAGGACAAATCTGCACTGAACTTAGCCACTGGCTCGTATATTAGTTTATTGACTACTTGTTTCTAAACTCATTTATTGCAATAATTGTCTAATAGTTCAGAATCAGGAATTAATCGTGATTGAATCGAATCAAACTTATGGATTGTGATAGAAATTTCCAGGTACTGGCAATGCACACCCCGACCAGCCAGACTACATGCTTTCCCATTTCTTTACAAAACCATGAAGTGTGGGGCCCATTGTTATCTCCACAAGGTCTGAAGGCAGAATAACCAATCAGAGAAGCACATGATGCGTCCAACATAACGTCTTACCGTGAGTGAAAACATTCAGCATGAAATATCGCATCGGTTCCTGCAGTTGCACAGTCATTGTGTCCTTGGGCAAGACACTTCACCTGCCTCGCCTCTGTATGAATGTGATAAGTGACTGGTTGGTGGTGGTCGGGGCGTGATGGCAGCCTCACTTCTGTCACTCTACCCCAGGGCAGCTGTGAGTGTCCATATAAGAGCTAGAAAACCAAGGCATTATTATTATTGATTGCATGAGAGTGTAAATGATTCAGGATTTGAGAATCTTCCGCTTCTGACCACATTTGTAAGAACAGTTACAAATTTGCATATATGGTGGAGCAGTAAAAACTTGAGCAGTTTCGGGATTGGCCAAATCCGGCCTTCACGCATACTGTATATCATGTGGATTTTTTCTACCAAGGATTGCACTCTAAAACAGATTTATACCTGAAAGACTAAACCAAATCTATAGCAGGACTAAAGCTAGATCATTTTAGATTGAGATACAAAAAAGAGGACTGAAAAAACTAGATACAGTCTAAAAAGGCATAATCCAAACTGTACATGAGCTTTCAACACTTTTAAGTGTTGAGAGAAACGGTGTGTTCAAACTGCAGGGTGCGATGCTGCTTCATGTGAAGTGAAGGGAGCAGTGGGAGGACGTGTAAAAATGCATAGCAACAGACTCTGCCATTCTCACTCTCTCGCACACTTGCAAACACAAATACAAGTACAAGTACAAGCAAGGACTGATTTAGCACACACCATAGGCTCTGAGGAATAATAATGGCCCTCTTTTACAGATTACACCCTTTGGCTAGTGATGCAAACGGCATCACACAACAGGAATTAGCTTCCATTTGTGAATCATCTGCAACGGTTGGAATAGGATATGCATGCTCCGCTGCTGCCCACCTGCATCCTCTCACCGCTCAGGTCACACTGAGCGGCTGTGCAAGATTCCATTTTAGACCAGAACAGCACTAAGACAGACTAAGACTAAATCAAGATGAAACAAACAAACAAAAATTAAGACTCACAAAATCATTATTGATCTAAAGAACTTCATATGAAATCGAGTCATATTGTAAAACTGAACGCATACCAGAATCAACTACAACTAAACTGCAGAGTGGTGCTTTTGCCCCATAGCAAGTAGGCCCCAGGTTCAATTACCAGACCTTATAGTGTTAAATTTGCATGTTCTTCACAGGTTTGAGGGGTTATCTTCCAGGTGCTCATCCATGCAATAAGCTAATCTATGAGCTAGGTTCCAGATCAGACCAAGACCTAGTTCAAGCACTAAAGGGGCCTCGGGGTTGACTGGGTCATACTGCTCCTCACAGGTAGCCTATGCCACTGAAGGATGGACCAAAATGTAGATATTTCCCTATGGGACAAAAAGTATGCAAATAATATACAAAAAGCTATACCTTACAGAGAAATTCATAAAACTTGGACTACTATTAATGCAGAACTAGATTTGGTTTAGAGTTTGTTTTATGCCGTTTGGGCCCGGGAGTTTTATCATTACACCGGCCCCTCTGACCATCAGAGATTTAGCTTAACATGTAGTGAGTTTACTTTTAAGTTAGAGGTTGTCGTATCGGTCCCCCTCAATGTCTTTCTTTTTAAACATAGGCCTGATGAATCTCCACAGTCAGCAGAATGTGTAATGGATCTGATTTATACTCTTCTTTACATACAGTATGGGTCACTGAGGTTTTTTCAGCCACCTGCCTTTTTTCTTTTTGTCAACTTCTTTACACGCACGGACCCCTCTCTGTAGTGAAGGGTGGATCAATACCAAAATACCTATTCTTCGACATTGAATCAGAATCAGAATAGAATTTATTGGCATTGTCAATGAAGGTTTCACAGACTAGGAATTTTCTTCGGTGTTCGCGTGCAACATGAAACATAAACTTGTAATAATGATAAATAATAAACTATGGAAAAAGGATATGAAAAAATATATATATATATATTGTAGAACTATAAGGCATGCATACAAATAGAATAAGATAGAAAATCTAATAAAATAGTAATTTAACACAATACGAGACAGCAGCTTCAATGGTGAGTTACAGATTAGCAGCAAATGTGAGTGTGGACATACCACATAGTGCAAATAGAGCAGTGTGAATGGAACAGGTTATTCAGTTTACATTAGTCTGATACAGAGTTATTAAGTGTTCATGGGTCTGATACAAAGGTATTTGATGTTATTGAATGTTATTGAGTGTTCATGAACCTAATAGCGGAGGTAAAGCAGCTGTTTTTGTGGTGGGAGGTTCTGGTCCGGATGGACCGTAGCCTCCTCCCTGGGGGCTAAATAGTTTGTGACCAGGGTGGGAAGGGTCAGAACGCTTGTGTGACATTATTCATGTCTCAAACAGCAGCCCATTATCTGCCAATGGAACTTGTGTCATATGAAAGCGCTATATACATAAGACTCTCCTTTCCCTAATTTCAAGTGAAGAGTTCATGTGCAAAAACAGATATCTCCGTTTTGAATTTCCTTGTAAATAGTTTTAGATTTTTACCACCGTGCTCTAATAGGGACAGCAGGAAAAGTAAAATGTAATCAATTTCATCGATAACAAGTGACTTAATATTTCGGATTCACTAAAATGGATGTGGTCATTAAAAACACTGCTACACAAAGAGACAATTACAAGCTTACTTTGATTTTTGTCAATGGCACTTATCTGTTTTTGCAAATGAACTCTTCAAGTATATTTTGATTTTTTTTCTAATTATAAGTGCAGTAAGATGTTTGTTGTTCATTTAAACGTGCTAGTTGTATAGTTTGATTCTAACTTTGTTTTTTAATAGTTTTACAGGCAGTCAAAATCTTTCAATATTGGATAATAATGTTTTTTTTTTTTACCTCAGTTGTTAAGGTATTAAACCTTTTTGGTAGAAAATAGCGTGTCAGTGTAAATTGTTAGCTCAATCCTGGTCCAAAAATATGAAACAGTTCATTTGAATGACACACGCCTCGTGTGTAGCGCCAATCAGTCCATAATCCAGTTATGAGGATTAAATTCTTATTGCAGCTTATTTGGATCAGGCCTAACAAGAAATTAATTGAAAAGGGTTGACCTTATAGGAATAAAAGGGCCCAACATCCACCGCAGCAGCAGCAGCAGCAGCAGCGGCAGCAGCAGCAGCAGCAGCACAGCCTGAAAAAAGGCTCAGAGCGAGTGACGACAAATGGGAACACAAAAGACCCCAGTAGTCCTTCTGGATTACTCACAAATGCTGGGATCTACAGTAACCAGAAAGGAAGGTTTTCAACACAAGCTTTTCAACGCAGTTAAGAACGGGAGTGTGTCATAACTGCACTGGTTTAAAAAAAATACATTTTTAGTATTAGGAAGAAGAAAACAGAAATATAAACCAAAGAAAAAGCTCACCCACAGCCCACCTGCTCTCTCCACTAGAAAAATAGTAATAATATCAGTACAGAAATAAAACAAGATCAATAGCAATAGTAAAAAAAAAACAGTTGAATCAAAATTGCCTTTTATCAGCAAAATGTATTATGGCCATAATGTTACACAAAATGCCTGTACAATCTAAGTTTACCCCCAAATCTCTGTCAAGGCCTGTCCTTGTTAATGTGTTGTTGTTGTTGTTTTAAGTAATGCCGTTATTTATTAATTATTAATTTAATTTGAAAAGGGACAGTGCCGTGTATGAGCTAGGCCAAAACTGCTGACTGTCATGATGATTTAGCCATGTTTTAGAATAGGCCATTGTTTCTCCTTCTTATTTTTTCCTTCTTGCTTGTACTAGCTCCACAATATAAGCCTCGCTCTGGTGCCAGAACTTAAAATCCCATTTAAATTTACATCGACTTAAAAACTATTAATCATAATAATAATATAAAATGTTTAAAAGAACGATAGTAGCTAATCAGCTGTGTGGTTACATATGGACATTAAACAGACAGTAATGCGGGACTGTGGAGCTCCATACCAGCCTGCTCCAGTTTGGGTTTGAGTTTGATGCTGCCTTCATGTGGTATCGAAATGATGGTAAATACCACTTGTTGAGTAGAAAATTGCACATGAATGCCACCTCATCTAGTATTTTTCACTGGGAAACTGCATTGGGAGATAACCTATGACCTTTCAACAAGACGGAGAGCTGCAACCATATGTTTTTTATGTCTTTTACCTGATGAAGCCTACACTATTTATTTAGTATAGCCTGTCATTTTAGTTTCATGATTATTTCAACCTGGATCGACTCAGACAGAGACAAAGCAGCGATTAGGAAGATTTATTGACATATAATTTTAGCGATCAGACCAAGACATTGATGCATAAATTAAAATGAGTATGGATGGGTTAGCGTTAGGGATGTCTTCCCCCCGGAGCCTGGACACTGGTGGTGGTACGAGAGGCCGGTGAAGGGATGAAAGAGGCGGTGATGGGGTGGAGCTGGGAAGCGGACGAGCCATGAATGCCAGAGGTTTAAAAGCCGGACCTAGGACGATGATTGGCTGCGACGAAGGTGGGGCTCTTGCGCTGATTGGCTGAGGTGGAGGAGTGACCCTGCAGGCGCGCTCATTATGACGCTGTAATTAGTCTTTCAGGTTGAATTTGCGCCTAGGCTTCATTTCCACTTAGCGTTTTGTAATCCAAACTTTGTTTTTTTTTTTTAAACTAGCAAAGCAGATATGCAAGGTAGTAGCTGATCAGTTGTTTGTAGACTAAATTTATCTTGCAAATGCACTCGTTTGCAGTGCGTTTTTCAATGTTTAACTTGGCTATCACAACAAAAGCACTTGAATACGCCCGTAATTTCCCATTCACAACAGGAAAGGATAATCTTTACCATAGCACATGAAGGCAGTATCAGTGCCGCTCCGCTCAAATTAGTTCGAGAACAAGAATCCCTCCGGAAGTCCATTCATTTTTTTCCCCCCTTTCACAAAACTACCATCGCTAGCAGCAAGGCACTGTTCTGTTTTTAATTATTGGGTATGCTAATGCTAACGCAGTGTCCCTAAAATCCGAAGTAAGCCCGCGTCGTCACCTCGAGATGCGCCAATTTTCCCGAAGACCTGAAAGATGTAATTAGAGGGTGTCACATTGCTGCTCCTCTCCTACTGTGTGTGGGATGGTCTGAAATAGAATAGGAGTGTTTCAACGGGCAAATCGCTCCCCTCTCCTCGGCACCAGGGCCCTGCAGAGAAAATGGATGCTGTAGGAGCCACCGCTGCTATTCATGAGCTCTCCATTTGTGAGTTTTAGGGGACGGACGGACAGGTGTGATTAGGTATTTTGACAAGCGAAGCAAGAGGAGGAGAGGGGCTTCACACAAGAGTGGTCTGAAATGGAAAGGCACTCAGCAGATCAGCCCATATGAGCGGGTGATGAGTAGGTCTTACAATACCTCTGAAGTCCTGCTTTAACCCTGGTGCATTCTTACTTTAGTCATGGTGTAATTAGAGTTAAAAAATATATATGCTTTATTTTAATAGTGGTAAATAAATAAATCATCAAGACACATACATCTTAAATTGGACTTACCACATGGCATCAGAGATAACTTTCACCAGTGGAGGCAGTAGCTCCGATGGTACATCTGAAGAACATTCACCCACTGATCCAAAGAGTGACCAGTGCATGCTGCCAGTGTGTCCTTGGGCAAGACTCTTGACCCACCTGGCTTTTGCGATTGCAGTATAAGTGAGTGGTTTGTGGTTGCTCAAATTGACAGCCATTTATCGGCCTCAGAGTGAATGGATAATGAAAGCTAAAGCATTTTGGATATCTTAAAAGTTGGTAATCCTGAATCCTGAAGTAAAACAAACTTGGACTAAACTATTATTAAACCAAACCATGTTTAAATCTGGACTTAATCAGGCCCAACCCAGAAATATAGGATTAAAACCTGCATTAGCAAATTTCCCTTCTCCCACTCATTTTCACATTTTGATTTAGACCTAAAGAGAAATGGCAAATGCAAGGTATTGAGTAAGTGATTGTCCCTGGCTGAATGGCGACAGGTTGCGACGGACCACAAGAACATTTTCTGCTTTTCTTTTTCACTCCGCAAAGCATGAATCTCCTTCAGTGTTGACTGAAAAGGCAGTAAGTTTGGTGTGGGAGTGTGTGTAGGCAGTGAAAGTGTGTCTTTAAGTCTCTATTAATCATCATCGACGACAGAGAAGGAGGAAGGAGGGCTGAAGAGAGTTCACATTATGAGCCCATGATGGAGGACAGAGGGGAGGCTGATGTCAGTAGGTTAGTGTTTCAGGGCAGTGTGTGTCACAGTGAACAAAACGAACATGTTTAAATCAAGGCATAGCAGGAACAAACTAATGTCTTAATCAATAATAATAATAATAATTTATGGTTTAAACACCAAAGAAAATTCCTAGTCTGTGAAACCTTCATTGACAATGGCAATAAATTCTATTCTGATTCTGAAAATGAAGATCCACTTGCTAGTGTGTATGTTAACATGTCCAGAAGCATTGAGAAACGACTACAATACAAACTGCTACTTACAAGAGCACACGTTTGTAGTGGTTTCAACCAGTGGTTCTCAACCAGTGGGTCAGGAGGACCCAAAAGTGGGTCACGGAACCAGTTTCAGTGGGTCACGAGTCTTCCCCAGAAAACGTACTCATCTTCTGAGAAAATATAGAAACTACCGGAGTCTCTTAAATGACTGTTATCCAGTTGTTTTTAAACATTATTTCAGGTTTTTAGTAACCTGATAGAAGCCAGATTAAATTGAGTTCTACACGTCATCAATCTGGGATGACTCCTGTTCAAATTATCTGTACAATACTTGGAGCTGATTGGGTGAAGGCCGGGCTAGTCCCCGCCTTCCATAAGCCTGTTATGTGTCATGTCACACGGGCGGCAGCAATGACAGGTGGGATGTGTTGACTTTTTTATATATATAATAAAGTGTTGAACTACGAAGTCCCCTGACGTTTTTTGGTTACTCTTTATTGAATTTCTAATTATTTTGTTATCATTAATCTTGCAGCCCTACTTGCACTATAATATTACCATATTACGTAAATGTTAGGATTCATCAAGAACAATACTAACCTGTACTAAAACATTACCAGAGCAGAGTTAAATCAGGGGTAAGCATGCCATACCATATAATGAGAATAATATGAGAAGTAGCTTATGGACACATTTACTGCACTGTTTATTATTCTGACTCTCCCATATGCCCAATCAAATGTTTCATAACATTTAACTACGACTAAACCAGCCTCCACCAGAATGAAACCATGCTGGAATATAGGGACAAGTACTACCCTGAGCCAAAACTGTTCTTTTTCCATTGGCTGTGTTCTCTTGCCTTTATCTTGACTCCCGTGAAGATGTTGGTCTGTGTCGATGTCTGGGAGTGTTATTGAACCTGCTTAGTCCTGAATGTCAATCTGAGCTGCTCCCGCTGAGCCGTTAGCATCAGGAAAACAGTAGGTGCCGGGTGATACCGCACTTCGCCCATCTGTTGTTTTATCATTATATCAATCATTGGAACTGAATATAGAGCCTAGACTAAATAAGACTAAACTCCAGGCAAATGTTTTTGGTACTGTGTAACATTTCACCCCAAAACGTAGACTTGATTGCGAACATTTATTTTATTACAGCCTTTTTAGTGGAACAGAAAAACCTAAAAGCAGGCTCGTCTCTCCTCAGACAATATTCACCAAGAATGACACAGAAACTCAGACATTTGAGAATTTTGGAGCCACTTTTTATTAATGTCTCCCATTTAGGCTGTTATCTATCAAACGAATGCCAGATTGTAGTCCCAGAGATGCTTATTGTTTTTGCTTGCTAATACTTTTGTGCTTGCTCTCCTCCTACAAACGGTTGTATTTGTTTGCCCTGATGATTATGGCAATCCAATCTACTAATTACACCAGTGCATTGGTTCTGTATTACGCGGCCTTATTCACACACAGTCATCATTGTGTGTGTGTGAGAGTGGATAATGCCTCAGCAGTATGCATAAACAAACCAGTCCCTGCAGATAACTTTGCATATTCTCCTTTCCCCTCGATCTCATGCAGCCCCTTCGCTCACTGTCTGTCTTTTCCTCTTGTTTTGCAGCCGCCTCTAGTATTTACATTTCAATTTTCTCCCAATTCTGACCCTGAAGATTCATCACTTGGCTCACTTCTTCTCCATCACCTGGGGAATAATGGAATGATTTGATGATTTCCAAAAGGGGGGGCAGCACTAGGGCTGTCGCTGAACAAAGATTTTCTTGGTTGAACAAAAACATGCCCCGAGCAGCGATTGGTCGACTAAAAAGGGGCGTGGCCAGATGTTGGGACTTTTTTTACAATTAAAACCAATCAAAACACTTTTACACTTATTGATTGTGCATGATCACGTGATTCCCACTTTTACTGGACATTATGCCGAAAAGAGGTTAATTCTGCAGGAATAATTAAAGAGGCACTAAACCCCAAATCAACTTTTTTTTTTTGCTGAGAATCGGGTAAAGTTGGTGTCTCATAGAGCTGGGTACAGGCCCTTCTCACTATTTTGACATGGCAGTGCATATTAGTAGAAATCTTAATTTAGTGCTAAAAACCGTCAGTGTTGCTCCCTCTTGAGGTTGAACGATGACAACGCATGTGAATTTGAATTCTCCGTCTCAGTTAGCCCTGACAGTGTTGCCTACGTAAGCAAAGGTTTGCTATGTCATTGATTCTGCTCCAATGAAATCTCAAAGGGCTCAGTCTGGCACACGCCCTGTAGCTAGTTGGAGTTTTTTTTTTTTCTTCACAAACATGAGGACTTTGAACAAATCTACAGATCACACACTAGGGGGCGAAAAAGCTGCTCATTTCGTGTCCATTTTAATCAGACTAATCCCTGTTTGTTTACACTCAGACACAGATCGTACATTTATATCAGAGCAAATTAAGTTTGCCAGATGACATATTGCCTCAAAATGATACGTTTGAACTGAGTGTGCTGTAATGTGTAGCAGTAACATATTGAACTACATGTTCCACAATGCATTGCCCCTTACCGGGTTGCTTCCTGTTGCTAACTAAACATGTGCAGTCCTGTGCCCTCCTCATTATACATAATACGCTACACCTGCCCACACCCGACTCACCCCCTTGCACCTCACCCCAAAGCCTCGAAGCTTTTTTCAGTCCCGCTCCCGACAGTTCCCTGCCCGCTCCAGAGGGTCGCTCCACGCCTGGCGGCTGAGAGATTCCCGCGGGTCCCGTCGGTCCCAAGATATATTGATGTACAGGCTGCTGCTGTGACGCGTTGCACCAGCGGAGCCCAAACAGCTCTGTGGTTATCTGTTTGAAGAGAATCTGCACAAGCCGCTCTTTTACAAGTGGGCGCACATCGCAGCAGTCATGCACTAATACATCACTCTTCATTCACAAAGTTAATTTCTTTATCAGTTATCATTCTTGCTCGATTCAACACATCGCTGCCAGTGACATGCACGATCAGAGAGCGCCTTCCAGTTTTTCCCGCTCCTCTGTCCTCTGTCCTCTGTCCTCTCCCCTCGCCACACACACACACACACAGGCACACCCGACCATAATACATGCTCTCCTCTTGCCCGACACCATGTTGAACCATGTATAAACAGCTCTCTGTTCAGTTTTGAGCCTGTGCTGCGCTCTGGTTTGTCTGCTGGTTAAATGAGATCCAGCCATGCTACTGTATAGTCAGGCATTTCACCCCCAGACTTTGCTGCGCCATAGTTTGGGACAGCTGCGTGAATTAGACCAATGAGAATATTAAGAAAACTGTTTATGTGTAGATTTATATTGAATACAATGAAATCTATCTGCCAAGTCACTGATTATGTTGTCATATTAATAACAAACTGCAATCAGGAATCTTAATTAGTGCAAAAAAGTGCAATTAGTCGACCAATAAAAATGTAAAAATCACTAACCTAGTATGTATGAGAAATGTTATAAGAAGGAGATCGTCATTAGTAGCAGCGCATTCAGTGAAGTATGGGGTAAAATATACCAAGTCTTGATGGTGGTTGGTTTTGCGACAAAGCTATAAAAAGTGCCATGGAAGTCCCCACACAAATACATGGCAAAAACTACTGGTTTTGCTCAAGGAAACACTCTTTTACTCATGAGATTATTGTTCTGTTTTATAGTTACATATGAATTACGACATACAGTAGGTACTGAATGAAGTATCATTATTGTTTATGCACTGTCAAGAAAAAGGGGGAAGGTACCCATCCCTATAGTGACCAACATGAATTGCTTTAGCTGTATGTAAAACATAAAGGTTGTGTTCACTTTACAGAATCATATTTCAGTTGGAGCAGGTGCCAATACAACACTATGGGAGAGAAACAGTTTTTAAACGAAATTTCCAAAAAACAAAAATTGACAAATTATACTTGATCATAATTTGACAGTGACTGGATTCATAAACCTGTCTTACTATTCTTGTGGCTGAAAGTCCTTTATACTGGCCAATATCATGCATGCTTTTGGACACCTTTATGAGAAAATGATTAGACTTTAGTTCATATGTGCTGACAGAGAAGACAATGACTGTTTTTGTTTCATGTGGATTGGCACAGAAATTACAGATAAATTAGCTATGAACCTAGTTACCCACCGTAGATCTTCTTCTATGGAGTATTTTGTGCTTCTGTCTTTCCAAAAGTATTTCCTGAGACTGACGTATCACTGCTGCTGCTGTGACCATTTTACTGCACTGACTAACGCTGAGATTTGCCCATTATCACAGCTGAGTCCAAATCAGACAAAATAGCATTAACGACTCTCTCCTCACTGTTTGTTCACAGTGAAATAATCAAACAACATGAGATCAGTCAACAACAGAGACACTGACTACTGTTGTCTCTTTGAATCAGCTGAAGCAAGAACCAGTCGTCCACAATAATTATCATTCTGAATGTGATGTGTCATTAGCATGTTTCTTCAGCTTTCAGGTTCGATGCATAGTGCTTATCGGTATAAGTTTGGGACTGGCACTGGATTAATGTTGATTTCATTCAGTCAGAGAATTAAACAACAAAAAGAGAAAAAGAAAATACCAGGGCGGGACACGGGCCACACATACAGGATTGTAAACGGGAAAATACTCAGTTATAATGAACATTGTAATAACCCAGCATATTTTAGTCACATTTTCAAACAGTGCTGATTTGGTCAAAAGCTAACCTGGTCAGCTATACACTACACACTTTACAAAGATGTAGTCTGGCCGTCAGTGCGAGTTCTGAAGGGCGTGATTGACAGATGGATTAACAAATCAGAGAGGCGCATAGTTTGGCCAACATGGCGGTTTAGCATTAACCTGGCAAGAGCCAGATAGACATTGTGTAGCACTCGTAGTTGAGTTCTCCACAATATCAATCTGGGACCGCTCCAAACGAATCCATTCGGAGTTTCGCTCGTAGTTGTTTGTTAGATAGCGGCTCTGAGCTTTATATCATAATGTCGTCTAGTGGTTTTTGTGTTTTTTTGTAGCACGAGTTTGCGGGTTGAAGGCACCTTAACCCACACTACCTTATTTTCGAAACAAATGTTTGTTTTGCTCGGCACCTGCTGCTTTCGTCGCTCCGTCCCACTGGTGGTCCTGACTCAAACACTTTAGCGGCTCGTCGCTCCGTCCCACTGGTGGTCCTGGCTCAAACACTTTAGCGGCTCGGGGCAAGATGGATTCTCGTGTGTTTGTGAAATCACAAATACCGCGAGAATTCAGCTTGCAGGCAAGGTTAGTTTAGCATGTGCGAAAACATAACATTTAACATTAAATATTGCAAATTATAAAAATAAATATTTTCATCTTCTGCCAAGACGAACTACATAACTATTTTAATTAGAGGTGACAAAGTTATGAAGTCTGTTCTGACTGATATGCGATTTGAGCCTTCAGCGTTTAAGTGCTACGTTACATATCTGCATCTGTGATTGGCCCAATAATAACACAATCAGGTTATGATTGGCTGCGAGCAGACCTCCAGACGCTCCTCCTTTTGAACAGAAAGCAGGAGCGTTTGGCTGGACTGACTAGTCAAAAGTCCTACATAACATAATAAATAATGATAATAATGGCTTACCCTTGTATTGTGCTTTACAAGCCTGTGTCAGAGGTTCTCAAAGGTAAGCTGCTGTTGGCACAACATTTGCTATGTACTGCTTCTTACATTTGAAGCAACCCCTCAGGCGTACGTACACACATTTACAGAAAAAAGTAAGTAGTAGAAAGAAGCAAATATATACTTGGATGTCCCAAAATTATTTTTTATAAGAAAGCAACACACACATTTGTCTGTAGTGGGTGCTTTAGCGCCCTCCATAGGGTTACAGAGGTTACAGAGATGCCGCTTGAGGCTTTCATTAGGTTTTATTCAGAGGAAAGATCTAGGGCTGCACAAACAACTTGAGTGGAATTAGCAAAACACACTGCAATTGCTACAAAAAAACTGTATTCATATCAAACCAACTAACCATCGTTTTGCCTGTAGGCTTTGTTCAGTAGAACAAGGTGAAAGGGAGGACTCAAATCCATGACACTGAGGACAGAATAGTGTGTGGTATATGTGCAGGTGCCTTAACTACTATGCATAAAATGTTTGGTAGTACATTTTTTATCCTCTCAAATGTTCATCTGCCCCGGCATGTACAAAGGAAACTGAACTATGATTTTTAAATAAATCTTTCAAATTAAGGGGATACACGGCTGGCAAAACTCATTTGTTTCCATTTTCAGGTTTTGGGTCAGTTTGGAAACAAATGGCTGACTTAATCTTCACAACAAGGAGAGCAGTTATTGCACTGATTCAACATTTCTCCATAAAACTATATGGGAAATTGTAAACAACATCTCCACTTTAGTAACACCTACAGACTCCAAACATCCCAGTCTTGAACTGAACAATAGTTTGAATGTCGTTCAGAGGGATTTTTCAATATTTAATTCAATTTCAATATTTCTTGCCTGATTTATTGAGTTTTGAACCTCGAAAAAATTGAGAAATTTGATTATTTTATTGAAAAAGAAAACAATATATTCATAATCCCCTCTGAACAAGTCTTTAAAACTAATATATCAACAAACTCGACTCAGTCCATTTAGATTTTGTTGCCAAATATAAAGAAAATTTTGACCATTTTTATATGAAAACAGAAAATGACAGAAAACTTCCAATACATTTTTTCCCCTCATATTTACCGTATTTTCCAGACTATAAGTCGCACTTTTCTCAAACTTTGGCTGGTCCTGCGACTTATACTCAGGTGTGACTTATATGTGAATTAATATGTTAGGTTAACATACTAGACCCCTTTTCATTTGGTTGTTTATGCTTCATGTAGCTGAATAACCATCAGTCAATGTGTTACGTAACGTTAGCATAATACACCTATTCAGCCTGTTGTTCTTATTCTATTGTTATTCTTATAACTTGCAAGATGAAATGTTTGTTCTTGGTCTTGTTGTTGTAAAACAAATGTAACTTATAGTCCAGTGCGACTTATATGTTTTTTCTTCTTCATTATGCATTTTTGGCTGGTGCGACTTATACTCCAGGTGCGATTTATAGTCCGGAAAATATGGTATGTCAGTAATATACAGAAAACGTTTCTCAATTGCATTTTTCTCTGCGCTGCCTCGCCTTAAATCTAATCACAATTCTTCTCATATAAACCTGATTTACGTAGCTAATCCAAAACTGTGCAGCCCTAGAAAGAGCATAATTTGAAAGTTGGGTACAACAGGACAAAGTGTCTGTCTGTCTGTCTGTCTGTCTATGCCTCTACATAAATGTCCCGTGTGAAGAGGTGAAGCTTCGCCGTGGCTCTGCCCTCTCAGCGCTCTCTTATGTCAGCTTTTACATAAATAAGAGCCTGTTCCTTCACCGCTACGTGCCTCTCTCTCTCTCTCTCTCCTCTCTCTCCTCTCTCTCATGCACACCCACTCAGCGCCTGTCACACGAGGCCGAAGGGAGGAGGAGGAAGGTGGGTGCAGCATGACACGTGAAACAGAACAGAAATCGCTACATCCACAGCGCACCACATTTTATTGTTTTATTCTCTCTCCGTCTCGAGATAAAGACACCCCTCTCTTCCCCCTCGCCGCCTTGAAATACTAGAGCTATTGTGAATTTCTAAGGGCTTTGTTCTGCGAAGTGAAGCGATTTGTGGTGAAAGATCTCCCCTCCCCTGGCTCCCTTGATTAATCTCTGCTAATTTCTGTTTAAATTAGGATGTCGTTAATTGGACCCAGAGAGGAGAGCGGCAACTTGTGCGCGAGGCCAACCCAGCGCCGTGATGATTTATGATCTGTAAAACATGATATGCCTACAGCGAGTATTATTCTCCATTGTGTGAGCTAGCGTTATTGTAGGAAAATGAAGAAGATACATTTTCTCTTGATCGGAATCTGAATATTACGGCAGTTTTTTTGGTAATTACGGTGCAGAGAAAAATATATAAAGGAGCATGCGCAGCAAAAAGATTGAGTAATTATGATATAGCCTATTTTTTGAACATTTATTCATGTTAAAAGTCCCTGCAGTGATCAGGAAACACTGTAGGGACTTAAATATTTGGTGTACTGTTAAAGGCTGCACTATACCAACAAGCATCGAGTACAAAGTATATGCCTCATACAGTATTATATGAGTAAGTCAAGGTGTTGTTCTCGCCTGCACACTTAGCGGTTGCCACGGTAACTTGCAGAGTTTTCAGCTGACCTGAGTCTGCTGCTGGTGCTGAGGTGCACTTTACATGCGTTAGCTGCCTCTGCGCACATCATCATCTGACTCAGAATTAGAGCTCCTGTTCCCGTCCTTTTGACCGACCGATACTGTACCATGACTTCACAAGTTTGTGTCTGTATTATTGTTCAGGTTGGCTTAAGTAGGATCCATGGTGGATTACATCTATACTTGTTGTTCATCCTTTCGTAAAGGCAGCGTTCAGTGGCGATCTCAGCTCTGCCCCCTGTATTCTGTTGTTGTGTCCTTGGGCAAGAAGGCACTTCAGTAGCTTAGTGTTGTGTTTGTGAGTGCAAATGTGGGACCGGTGTTGAGAATCAGAAAGAATCAGAATCAGAATAGATTTTATTGCCATTGTCAATGAAGGTTTCACAGACTAGGATTTTTCTTCAATGTACTCAACATGAAACATAAACTTGTAATAAAGATAAATAATAAAGTATGGGGGAAAAAAGGATATAAAAATATAGAACTATAAGGCATGCATAAAAATAGAGTAAGATAGAGAATAGTAATTTAACACAATACGAGACAGCAGCATAAATGGTGAGTTTATGTTACAGGAGTTACAGATTAGCAGCGAATGTGAGTGTGGACATACCACATAGTGCAAATAGAGCAGTGCAAATGGAACAGGTTATTCAGTTTACATTAGTCTAATACAGAGTTATTAAGTGTTCATGGCTCTGATACAAAGGTATTGAATGTTATTAAGTGTTCATGAGCCTAATAGCGGAGGGAAAGAAGCTGTTTTTGTAATGAGCTTTTTGTAACCCCTTACAAAAGTAACTATTTACAGAAATATATTACTTTTTTCAGTAACTGAGGAATACAATATATTACTTATACAAAATACAGTGATATATTAGTCATTACAATTTAAGTGCAACTCCCCCAAATAAGATGCAGCACCGGGGCGACAGTGGCGCAGATGGTAGAGCGGTTCATCTCATGATCGGTAGGTCGGGGTTCGAATCCCGGCTCCTGCAGGTGCAGACTGTCGTTGTGTCCTTGGGCAAGACACTTCACCCAATGCCTATGTGTGAGTGGTTGGTGGTGGTCGGAGGGACCGTTGGCGCAGATGTGAGCAGCCTCGCTTCTGTCAGTCTACCCCAGGGGAAACTGTGGCTACAATAGTAGCTTACCACCATCAGCATGGAGTGAATGAGCCCCCTCCCTTTCATGTGTGAAGCGCTTTGGGTGTGACTATGTCATATGAAAAGCGCTATACAAATAAGAATCCCTTTCCCTTTCCCAAATCAAGTTAGAGAAAGAGGCTTCTGTAGCTAATGTCATAAAACAAAACACTAAAGAATGACTCAGAAAAAGGAAATCTTTGACTACACTTTTGCTCTGTGGCATTATTATGACTATGTTTTAACTCAAATGTAACTCAAAGTAGTGGAACTCACATGGACTACACAGTGTGAACGATCCGCAGACCAATTAAAAAAATGATTACCTGTATATTTAGTCGGGAAGTGCATGTTAATGAAAATAGATGTGGTTGTCCATTGTCCCACACAGTGTTGGCACACAAGATACCTTAAAAATGTAATATATTCTACATCACTAGTTACAGCTTTAAAAATATAATTTGTATTATATATTAGTTTGTACACTGGTTTATTTTGTCAACAAAATTAATTGTTGTTGCTAAAATCCTCTTAATCATTCTTAGTTTGATGATGTCATTGTATAATACCCAATAACATTTTACAATTTGTTCAACTATTAAGTGTTATACAGTAGTGTAAAAAGAATAAAATATTGCCTGCTTTTTCTGCATAACTTGAGATGCTTCACAGAAAACCAATATGAATGTCATCATCCCCATTCTTATCTCCATTGCAATCAAATCCCACTTGAAATCATGAAATCCAAGAGTGTGATGGGATCTGCTCATTATATCCCGTCTTCGGTTTCTCTAGAGACAAATTACAGACTTCACAGAATCTTTAGAGTCAATGGAGCTAATTACAATCTTAGCACGGTCCGAAGGTCAAAAATAAAGGCGTGTGCCGTGATAATGGACTGTGTTTTTGGCAGGAGAGTGAGTATTTTTATGGCTGACAATCAGTCACTGGTCAGGCTTTGTGCTGATTACTTCCTGAAATAGATGAAGCTGTATTGACTGGTGGTAAAAATAGCTTGCAATCTGTGTAACCTGCATAGACGTGATTGCCTGCTTAGCAAGCGTTAACCATGGGCTCTAAAGTTACCTGTTTTAGAAACTAAATAATAATACATTGGTTTTTCTGAACAGCTGCCCTGGGGTGGACTGACGGAATCAAGGCTGCCCATATTCACATGGGCTTACTATAAATACATAACCATTCACATTAGCTGGAGTGCTTCCTATGTCACAAAGTCAAGCCAAAGCCAGAGCATGTTTGTTGCCTATTCTGAAGAAGGGCATCTGGTGTTCATAAACAGACCTCCAGTTCTTGTGCCACTAAAGGGTCTTACACTGTAGTAGCTTTGTGTTATTTCAGTAACCTAAAGTAGACTTCATTTAATTCACACATTTGAACGTATTACTATTTTTCAATGCAGGGGAATAGACGGGTTTCAAAGTTGACAAACATGAGACACGTGACTGATGTCATACTGGCTGCAGAAAGCAATGCTTCCAATATCACATATCATCAGTTATTCATATTAGATATCAGTTGTTTACATTGGTTTTGCTTGAATAATGGCAATGATGAACCGCTGTCAAGGCAAAATATTTCAAAATACTTACTTTTATTTAGTTTATTTAGAGGGACAATGTGCAGTTACATTAAAAAGATGGCTGCACCAGATTTAGCAACATGCTGATTTCCATCCGTAGTCCCCAACAATACAATCATTAAACATTTACATATTAAAATACAGTTTAAAAAAGTGCAAGTTACCAACGTACCATTCACAGTATGCAATTTTCAGCAGAATTATCATTTAGCAGCAAATGGTATATGTGCAAATGTAAGGTGCAACACAAAAAAACAGTATTTAGCAGCTACAGTTAAAGTGCCTTATATACAACTGTATTAAAATATTAAATAAAACACACATTAACTTCAATCAGTGCTGACAGGTTTGGCCACTCAACAGCCACTTTTTCAGTTCACAGGTGAAAGTATTGTAGCTTGTTTGATTTTTGAGTTCAATACGGAGAAAGCTTGTCACCAGAGGAGCAGCCGCTTATTTATGGAAACTCACTTTTAAGTATAAGTGAACGATTGCGGGACCCATGCAAAATATGTATAATAATAATATAAATATTCAAATTAACATTGGTTTGGAGGGGAGCAGAGTCATGTAGGACCCTCACCACTAGTATGCAAGATAAATATAACAACTAAGGCATTTTGTTTTTGGCATAACGCTCACAGGAATATCCCTGATATCGTTTTGCCCCAGTCTGCTCTTGCATACACCTAATTTAGTATGCACACGTCACATGAAATGGGTCTATGGCACGGGGGGAACATAGACAATCCCTCAATTCTGACTGGCCACCAGACTCAAGGGTTTCGGAGGCAGTATATTGGGGTCGGTAACAACTTCAATACTTTTACCTTATAATCAAACTATAATTATTATAGAAAATTGCCATAAATAAGTAACTTGTACATACTGTCCCACAATGCTCACAATATTAAGTGTTAAATTCTCAAAGTTTTGGGTTGGTCTGTGTACCAACCTTGCAAAACTAACTCCACCCCAGTAAAAAGTGTGGATATGCCCCTGCCTCCATGTTGAGTCTGTCTCCTTCTGAACAGATGAACCTCATAAACCATTACCTCCTGTTGTCGTCCTAATGCATGCATTTTTCATCATCTGAGAGCAGAAGTTCACAGCTCCAGTCAGTAGCTTGTGTTGCTGGGGAGAACAGTGATACAGTATGTGTGGTCTGACTAATGCAGCCTCAACACTTACAACATTATGTCAAAAAGTCCCATGATCACCATTGGCCTTCTCTTGCAGCCCAAAGAGCTTGTGTTGGGCTGATCACACTTCATCAAAATCATCATAATCCCTCCTTTTCCTCTTTTCAAATTGCATATTTTCTTCATTAATTATAATATTTGGCCTGCAGGCTTTATGAAACAGGATAGCGCTGGTGTGAAGACCAAAACATTTAGCATATTGTCAGAGCTGTAACTCTTTTAAGCAGTATTCTGTAAACAACTACATTGTGTTGATTGTTTAGTTATTAGGGTTTGGACATTTTGCAAAATACACCTTTGGCGCATTACCAAATATTGATACTTAATCAAAGTTTGAATAATCTCTACCTTTCATTTGTTTAACAGCGGTGCAGAGCCGGCAGTAGCCTAGATCTCCGTTTATGGGCTGCTAAGTGTTTAGAGACAGTTTTATTTCATGCTCTTTCAGGGACAGTTAGTTGTTTTCAAGCACTTTTTCAAAAAATTCAGATGGCATTTGGTTTATAACTTTAGGACACATGGCTTTATTTTATTTTTTTTAATTTTCACAATTCTTCGCAATAGGCCGTGTGCACGGATTGTTTTTGGCTAACTTCCTGTTGGCCAGTGCAGGGTAAAGATCACTTCCTGTCCACATTTAAATGCAAATTAAAGACAAAGTAAGACATAACGGCATAAGAAAACATAAGCAAAGTGTGTTCCATAAGAAATAATTCAGATTGTAGTGCTGTTTTACCATTTGTTAGCGTCAAATTAGCATTAGCCTTTAGCTTCATGTTGTAAGTGATTATCCACTAGCTGCATGTTTTCAGTTAAGTAGTGTTTAAA
Source organism: Lesueurigobius sanzi (assembly GCA_900303255.1). Classification (NCBI taxonomy): domain Eukaryota; kingdom Metazoa; phylum Chordata; class Actinopteri; order Gobiiformes; family Gobiidae; genus Lesueurigobius; species Lesueurigobius sanzi. The sequence continues at coordinate 10,163 of OMNZ01090169.1, read as the reverse complement.
TATTTATTCATTTCAACAAGACACGGGTAACTGTTCATAGGAATAAACAAGAACAGGAAACATCCCGTGGACAGAGCCTATAGTACGCATCGGATCAGCCCCTAAGTATTATGATACATACAGTATTGTATTACAACAACAGTCCCAGCCCAAACAGTAACAGCATTTTGCCATCAGTCAGAGGGTAAGGAAGGGCATCCGTGTTAACAAATCCTTCTCGTCCATCCCATGAATCAGCGTATTACACTGACGTCTATCATCATGTTTATCTGTCTTTTTGAACTGACTGTTTACCTTATAGTGGCAGTTTCATGTGCCTTTGTTCCACGCTTTAGTTTGGTGTGAATAAACACCACATTTGCAAAAGAACAACAACATTGGCCAGTGTTCACACAATCCCAAGGTGCTGCTCTTAGTCATCAAAACCTGCTGTTTTATCCACAAACATTTAAAAGCACTTAATAAGCGACAGAGCCATCTCCACTACAGAGCAGCTCAATAGAGGCATCTTCCTTTTCGCTAACACTGAGGGGATGCAGTCGAGGACTATATCTTTGGTTGCATCTTGGAATGAAGAATACATTTTTGGCTCGTCAGACACTTGAAGAAAACAATAATTATTATTATAATATTATTACTTTGAATCAATATTTTAACCAACACCAACAATCGCATAATGTATTCATAAACTGTAGCATAAAGGTACACCGCATAACATTTCACCCAATAATTACAATCAAATAAAAGCATCTATTTTATTACTGATATCATCATTATGAGCGGCTCCTCTCCTAAGACCTGACTTGTAACATCTCCAGCTTATCTCCATGAAAATGTTGACTAAAGGCAGCCAAAAATGAGATTTAAATAGATTAGGTCCTCATCCAAATCCATTATTTGATTAGCCACAGCAAAAAATAGCATTGTGTGTGTCAAGCTGGTCATTTTTTCGTATTTCTGTGCAGTATAATCCAAAATATTATGCAGTATACCTTTAAACATTTCTTATTCACCAGCGTTTTTGCAAGAGCACCAAAAGGTCCATATTTTTTGGTCTGTTAATTTGTTTTCCTCTGTGTTGCCTGGCTACATTTTCAAGATACAAAGTGCATCCTACACAGCTTGTTTTGTATGTGTTGTTTGCCATGTTTTGGTTGTTTGAAATTCTCGGCGAGTCTATGATAACGCTGCCGAATGCTGGTTGTGTCTCGGTCTATAGCTTATAATGAAGGGATGCCTGAGGCCTGCCCAGAGGCTCAGGGTTACATCCAACTATCTCTTCTCACAAAGCAATCATCTGCTCCCATCTCACACACAAAAACAGGACTTGCATGAGGATCTGCTTCAGTCTGGAGAGCTCCCGATTATTTCACCTGCTGGAAATTGCCAAAGTTACCGTCGGTGAAATGGTTTTGTGAGGAGAAAGCTAAATAAAATTCCATGGGCTGTTGTTATTGGTGTAGTTGTAATTAGTATGGAATAATTACCACAAGCTCTTCAGAGTCAACCAATTTGGTCTAATTACAGCAAAGAATTGAAGGGTTTGACTGCTGCTTCATTTGTGGTCCAAACACTTTCCTAACTCTCCTCACCATTTCTAAAATCCCATTTCTTATAGAGATAAGTTTATACGCAAATTTCACAACTTGCACGGGTCACTTTTCAGAGTCACTATCACAGAAATACAAGAAAAGTCAGCTGCAAACACTCCACAGTATTATCTCCACAGATGTCTGATCAATTTCACAAATGTTATTTGCTAAGTACAAAATAATTTGACTTAAACTTCATTGTTATATTTGTTGAAGATTAAACTGTTTTTTTAAATACTAGATTAATAGAAATAGAGACAATAGAAAACTCCTGTACAACACTCACACTAATGAAAGAAGCCACTGTTCTGCATCCAGTCAGAGATCATTGAAATGATCACAAACATTTAACTATTTCGATACATTTAATGTAGGTCTTTTATACTTTTATTTTTTTAATACTTTAGTACTCACACCCAATATTCACTAAAGCATGACCAAATATTTAAATATATGTATGTCTAGTGAGTGATCATATGTGACATGATTACAAATATCTAAATGCCTTCTATGTTCATCAGAACAATTCCACTCCTAAGATAAATGCTATAAATACTCCACTTGACTTGCATTTCATTGGAAACATTTGGCTCAATACCCACCCACCATTAATTATTCATGAGCACAGCTGTTCTGGCCTCAGCCAAAAAGAGGAGAAGACGTAAGAGGAAGACTTCACTTTATCAAAGCCATCAGTTCAGAAACTCAATTATATGATTTTACTGAATTACTCAGTGAATATCAAAGATTGAAACAGTGCACTGCAAAAAGTCTTATAATTGAGAAAATGTATGATTATAAACTGTCAGTGGAAATCATTCTCTGTACAGTATTCTGTCTGTTCTTGTCTTCAGGGAGACCTGTGATCCTTTCTTCTGTGTGTGTGGAGGAGCATGTTGTGACCATCATGTCGTTAGAGATGGAGAAGACCATCACCAAAATCATGTATGACTTCCAGAGGAACTCCACGTCTGATGACGACTCCGGCTGTGCCCTGGAAGAGTACGCCTGGGTGCCCCCGGGACTCAGCCCTGAGCAGGTAACAACGCTCAATCTCACACCTGCAGCTTTTACATATATTCATGATTTGATCAAACAAAAAAACTGTTTGAAATGCTGTTCGACTCAGAGATTGGCATTTTTGTTCTGGGACGAGACATCTCAACTACAGTGTCTTTTTAGTAACAGGATATAAGTAGCTGTGACAGAACCGTATACATCCCAGAGTTACTCCTATGAGCTTTTGTTCACTCATGTCCTGGCCATGTCTTATAATGTTGTCATCATGTTGTTACATTATCTCACTGTTGTTTTGTGTTAGGCCTTCTCCTCCAAAGCAGTGGTGCCCAAAGTGGCCCTCCAAGGGGTTTCATTTGGCCCTCGAGATGGGGCTGCGCTTGTAAGGAGAGCCTACAGTGCAAAAACAAATCTAAAATAGCTAAAGTAGCTGATGACGATCTTTGGACTAAGATCGAAACGTCCTACATTTCAACTGCAGAGTACAGATGAAGACTGAAGGATTTTTGTCTACGATAATCTAAAATAAATAAGTTAGAAGATAATTTGACCTTGATTTGAGCAGGTAAATACAAAAACATCTTATTGCACGTAAATATCTTTTGCACTTAAAAATCATACATTACATACATAAATACATTTGACATTTTTTACTTCAAGTCACACAATCAAAGTATTTAAACATAAATCTGGTTGAATTAGGTCTTGTAAAAACAGTATTGCGTTTGGCCCTTTGCTCGCTGATACTTTTCCATTTTGGCCCTCCGTGTACAATACATTGGGCACCCCTGCCTGCTCTAAAGTAATTGGAAACCATTGGAGTGACTGTGGCGACTATCCCTAACCAATGGTGGCACTTTGAGCAAGACTTGCAAATATCTGCAAACAAGCATCTTTTTGCCAAGAGATGAATCTAAAGAGAAGCCACAATGAACATGAAATATCCTTTAGCATTTCAACATTCTCACATAAGATAAGATAAGATGGTTCTTTATCGAAATCTAACATATCCTAAACATACGGATATCTTTTATTAGTTCAACATTCTCACTTATTTTTAAACATATCCTAAACAGCTGAGCAATGTGAAGCAATTGCATGTGAGAATGTTTATTTTTGTCCCAGGTAGCCAGACTGAGCCACAGCGGTTAGACAAATGAAATTATTTGGACGATGAATTATGTGTGTAGCACTTCCCATTTTTCTCTGATGGAAAATCCATGCATAGTAACAAGACAATGGCTCTGTGCGTTTTTATAAAGCTCCTTCATGGTGTTTTTCTTGCGGCTTTTGTGGGAACGCGAGAGGAAAGGGCAGGGGTGATGTACAAATTACTGCTGTCAGGCCTTTTGTGGTAGAATAATTGTAAGGACATTTTTCAGCTGTCAACGTTAACACTAGTGAGTCTGTGCAGGAGAGCTGAACAAGATGACAACTGTATAACAAATAAAGAAACTGAACACATTTTTGAAGAAACCATGTGAATACAGTGCTGCGCAGAGATCAGAGTTGTATGTTTAGAAAGAATATTACCAAAGAAGCAAGTTCAGGGTGACTCTTTGTCTTGTATTATTTTAAGCATATTAAATTTAAAACTTTAAATTATGTTTAGCTGAGAATCCATTTATACCTGTGCCTAATACCTGAGGTGACCAGATGTCCCGCACTGTTTCATTTGTTTCTGATTGGATATTCTACTCACTCGCTGGCGTCACATAAACCCCTGCGAGGGAACACATTGCACAGACAACTTTTAAGGCGAAACAAACTTCCTTACTCTATGTGTTACAAATATAATCAGGTGATGGACTGTTGATCGTTGATGTGCAAAGTAGAACAGTTCAATCTACACTGAGACACTCAAAATGAGCTGAATGACAGGTCTAAACAATGTATCTGTTGCGAGTTTGTCACTGAATTATAGCTTAGCTTCAACGTTGAATACATTTAAAGAGCTTTTGTGTTATTTTAGGATGAACAGCAAATCATGCATATATTTAGATACTAAATATAGTAGTACAAAAACAAAAAACAGAGAAACCAAGAGAGAGAAAAAGGAGAACACCACCATGGTCATACTACCATATGTCAGGGGCATTACAGAGAACAGGAAGAACTAAAATCCGCCATCTCGGACTATTGCAAAAAAGAAAACCACATTATGGACTGGGATGGAGCCAAAATCGGCTCTGAGGACAACAAAGGATAAAGGAGGCTATCGAAATTCGGAAAAACATGCCCCCGGGACAGTAAACCGGGATGAGGGGGCTTTTTTGCTTTCACACACCTGGGACGCTGTACTGAAGAAGTCGGACTGCAGATGGCGCTGTAGTCCCACCCACACCTGTGGGAAAACAGCGCCAAAGACTGAGGAAGATGGTCAGGTGTACAGAAAAACCTAAACTGGTCCGATCGAAAATAAAGTACTTAAACAGACTAAATATAGTGTTTACTTCACATCTTAAAACAAAAAGTCCCTCATTGTCCTGCTTTGTTCAACATAAACCCGCTTCATGTCCCACATTTGGCTGGTTACGATCTGGTCAACCTACTGCTGTGTTCTTGGGCAAGACACTTCCCCTGCCGTTCCTCTCGCTGCTTTACAGTGCTGTGTAAAGGTGAATGGCTTTGAGTGTCCCTTGATGTAACAAAAAGCCTTTTCAGTGAGACCATTTTCGCTACTTTACTAGTTGTGAATGCCTTCTCTCCTCTCACTCACCCTATTATCACTGCAGCTTGTTTTACACATATAATTTGAATTTGTCTTGTGCTGCTTTGTGTGATTGAAAAAGCCGGTTGCTGTGTAAACCCTAGAGTCTTTATTTAGCATGTGCAGCTCTACAGCAGCAGGCTCCCGGGCTCTGAGCAGATGACGGGCCACGCTGATAACAGTGATTTTCTCCAGTCAGCCATCTTGACAGGAGGCTGCAGTCGCTCTGATCCGACAGAAGGTGGAGAAGCACCACTGCTTGTTGTCTTTAACAGACTTCAATGTAACTCTCATTAGAGTCCATCTCCAAGAGGGCATTCAAAATAACAATAACAATGATCTTTTATACAGCTAATGTAAGAATCATGTGGTTTAAAACTTTTGATCATTTTAGCCAAATAGTTTGAAAGTCAGAAATAAACTAATGTTTTTCATCTCTTCTATTGTGTGTTGATTTTGTCGATTATGGCTGAACGCTTTTGGAAAATAATCTAATTTGATTTTTTTTCCTCAATATTGCGATTTAATATGCGATAATTTTTTTAAGGTCCTCTTTAGGGCTGAATAAATGTAAATATAATTTAGGGCTGGGAAATTTGGCCAGCCGATTCGATTTTCAATATATTTTTTTAAAAGCACTTAAAGTGACTGCAGACATATTGCCCTTTGACCTGGGGGAGTCTGAGAGTCCTGCAGTTTTATTTTTTTTTTAAATTCAGATGTGATTTTTTTTGCATTCATGAGCATTTTAGAAAATAAATGATATTTTCAGCTGGTCCTTTAGCCATCTGTGCTTTTATAATTTATTTTTTAGGAGAGAGCAAAGGCAGTATGGCCATATGACAGTGTCAGTGCCCTCTGCTGGACAGGTGTGGGATTTCTTCCTTTTAAAACAATCTTGGCTGCCCTCTAGTGGCTGGACAGAGCATTGTAATAATTTCTTTAAAATTTCATAACTCCTGACAGGAATGGGCTAGAGACTTACTTTTTTTGTTTTTTTTCACCCTTAAAAATCACATACCTCTGTGATTTGCAAATCGCGTTGTGTAATATCGCTATATAATCGCATATGTGATAAATCATTCAGCCCTACTGTCGATGCTTGCTGTGTTTTCTCTAGTCTCATTGATGTTTGATGCTACAACCACATTTAAAAAAATGTCTTGTTCATTAGTGCAGAGGTCCATATAGTAATTATGCTGTATTGTAGAACTGGCCACAGTCCTGTGCTCATGTGTGATGCACTGCCAGCTTTTAATGAGGGCACAACATAGTGTTCAGGCTAAATGAATTGTTTGTTTCATGTGGAGCTGTGCAGTTATTCAAAAATGTAATAAAAACAGCAATCTCAATTACAGTTATTGTATGAGGAGCTTTAGACGGCAGACAATTCAGTAACAGCACCATGGTTTGGAGTTAAGACTAGTACAATATTTATTTATTTTTTGAGTGGAAAGCATTCCTATTTTGTTTAATCTTAAGTTTATTCAAAGGTCTATGTTTATAAACTGTATTATTTAAATAAATGTATACAAAATAAATAAAAGCAAATCATAAGTATACATTGAACAATATGAGAAAATCGTAGGCCAAGATTCTTCAGTCTTCATCTGTACTCTGTAGTTGAAGTGTTGGACGTTTTAGTCCAAAGATCTTCCTCAGCGAATAAAGACTTGAACACTGTGGGTCTCTTAAGAGCAAACCAGAAGGAGGAGTTAAGTCTAAGTCCCTCCTCTCTTGGTACTAAAGGTTAACCAGGATGTGTTTAAGTCTTTATTCGCTGAGGAAGATCTTTGGACTAAGATTGAAATGTCCGACACTTCAACTACAGAGTACAGATGAAAACTGAAGAAAGCTTGACCTACGATGGACAACTCCTGTACGACTGAGAACCTACACAGACCAATATGAGAAAATGTTTTTCCCCCACTTCTATGTGCAAAGCGTAAGGTTTAATGCCAGCAACTTTTTCCTTTCCTTTCCTTATCCTTTTCTTTTTTTACATTTGCAATGCTATTAAAATAGACCAGTGGGAGGTCACCTGTCAGTTTTTGTTCTACCTTTACATTTACAGACTCACAGACGCCATGTGACATCTGTGGGTAGAGTAAAAATCCACACTTGAAACTGTCAATGGTGAAAAAGGCTGTGAAATCAGGCAGTAATGACAAGTCTACAATCGCTCCTGATAAGGGCTTCATCTTTAACAGCAATCAAGCTCCTTCTATTTACTGCATTCTCATGGAAATATTAGAGCTGATTCAGCCATGGGCATTACGCTCCACTGCAGACCGAGTATGAACCATAGTACTGACGAAAGAGCAAGTTTGAGACGGATGTGATAAAAAATGTAGTAGTCACTTCTTGTTCCAGATTGAATTGGTTACAGTGTTGCACCTGACGCACTCGCACTCTTGCCCAGGAAATAACGTGTTGTGTTTTTTTGGGTCGTATTTTAGATGCATAAAGATAGTACCAGTAGCTTGGTAGAGGCCGAGGTTAAAGATCTCTCCAATATCCCCATTTAATTACAATATTGTGTTTTTGTGCATTCATTTAGGGTTTATCTTGCTTCTGTGCAGGGCCGGCCCTAAGCGGAATTATGTCATGGGGCCCTCGCAACTTCTATTTCATTTTGGATGGATATACTGTATATTCCCATAATTGAGACAAAGAGTCAATTCCCCTTGAACTTGACTATGTGTGTGAAAGAAAGTAGACTACGCTGCAAAAAGAAATCTAGAAATTACCAAAATTTTCTTTGCTAATGATTGATTTGAGTAAAAATTCTGCCAGTGGGGGAAGTTATTACTCTTCAATTAAGGAAGAAAATATCTAATCACACTCAAAATTAGATGAAAACAATATTAATTTACTTGAAATGAGAGTGTTTTTGATACCCCACTGGCAAATGTCTGGCAACTGTAAATGTATGTACTATTGGGGGGGCCCTGGTGGTCTCGGGGCCCTATGCAGCTGCTTCTGTGTAACCCAGCTCCTGTGACATAACAATTTTCCATGTGGATCAGTCTTCCCCAGTCCCCCGTCCAAAGCAAGTCTAAACAATGTCGTTATTTAGCATCACAAAATCCAATACAGCAACGTTTTTGTCCATTTCATATTTCAGGTGCATCAGTATTATAACTCACTACCCGAGGAAAAGGTCCCCTATATCAACAGCCCTGGAGAGAAGTACCGCATCAAACAACTGCTCCACCAGCTGCCTCCACATGACAATGAGGTGAGCATCAAATGCATGGCCTAAACAACAAAAGCATCCAACAGGAATTTAACATTGTGCTTTTTTCTGGACAGTAATGGGTTATTTCAATTTTAGTAATGTTTTGCGGGGTTCTGAATAATTGTTTAGGTCCAAGACTGTAACATGTAAAATGTATATCAAAGAATATGAGAAAAGATTGCAATATTTGATAACTGTCTTGAATAATGCAAGAACGATATTGTTGTAATATTTTACTATTTCAACATTGGTACATTCCATGAAACTGGAATAAAAATTGTAAGCAATTTATTATTTCATCCTAATGTTCAAAATATGACTTTAAAAATACAAAATTGGGCATCATTCATTTAATTTTTTTTTTTTATTATTCCATTGTGAGAAGGTTAAATGGCTAAGACCCTTCCTCTTTAAAATCTTTGAGCACAGTGACTACAAACTTTGTTTGCAAATGATTTTCGTTGTAGGTGCGCTACTGTAATGGATTAGACGAAGAAGAGAAACGTGAACTAAAGATTTTCAGTAACCAACGGAAGAAGGATAACTTGGGCAGAGGCAACACACGGCCCTTTCCTCTCACCATCAACGGAGCCATCTGTGATAAGGTAAAACGAGACGCGGCAGGTTATCAGGATAATACAGTCAGTGGTGGGCAGTAATGAAGTACCGGTACATTTACTTAAGTACTAATAAACTACTTCTCCTCCTTCTCCTCCTTCTTCTCCTCCTCCTCCTACTTCTCCTTCTTCTTCTTTTCCTTCTTTTCTTCCTTCTTCTTCCTTCTTCTTCTTCCTTCTTCCTCCTTCCTCCTCTCCTTCCTCCTCCTTCTTCTTCTACATTTGTAAAGAAAAAAAAAAAAAAGCTCTTGTTCATTACTTACGGAGTGCAGACAATTTGGCTGTGTCTTGGTTTTTTCTCTGATTTAATATCATTATCATTCCACTCCAGAACAGAAGGTGGCGCTGCGTAGATGTATAATTCAATGTACTCCCTCAAGTATTCACTAAATTAGTATGAATACAGTATACCTGTTGTTTTTCTATTCTTTGGTCATTTATATCTGTTAATCCAGGGTGAATTGAAGAGGAAAAGACACAAATACTCAAGTACTTAATTCCTTTACTCGAGTAAAACTGCAGATACTTCCGGTCTAATATTACTCTAATGGAAGTATTCAAAGTAAAAAGTACATTTCATTTTAAATGAGTGTTATGAATCTTCAAAAGCATGAAACATATGAATATACAATACTTCTGAAGATGTATTTGAGTCTGTTCCTCTTGAGTGCACCCTGGTTTAACTGCAGATATACAGTGAAGAAAGTAAGTATTTGAACACCCTGCTATTTTGCAAGTTCTCCCACTTAGAAATCATGGAGGGGTCTGAAATTGTCATGGTCGGTGCATGTCCACTGTGTGAGATATAATCTAAAAAGAAAAATCCAGAAATTTTTACAATTTATTCGTGTGATACAGCTGAAAATAAGTATTTGAACACCTGTCTATCAGCTAGAATTCTGACCCTCAAAGACCTGTTATGCCCCAGTCCGAGGGACATTGACAGTCATCATTAGCCTCTTCTATTTTCTGACAATTGCTCCAAC
>OMNZ01090168.1:0-10045 GCA_900303255.1 Lesueurigobius sanzi | reverse complement strand
TTAGTCCTGCTTTAGTCCCAGTTTAGTCCTGGTTTAGACCTGGCTTAGTCCTGCTTTAGTCCCAGTTTAGCCCTGGCTTAGTCCCTGTTTTAGTCCTAGTTTAGTTCTGGTTTAGACCTTGTTTAGATCTGTTTTAGTCCTAGTTTAGACCTGGTCCAGTCCTGATTTGGTGGTTTACCCATTTAGACCTGTTTTAGTCCTGTTTTGGACCTGTTTTTGGTTGGATTCAAAGAGTTAAAAAAATCCAGCTCATTAAGCTAAAATACTTTTTACTTATAAAGTACTTTTTACAATGGATACTTTTATACTTTTACTTAAGTAAAAATGTAATCTGATACTTGTACTTTTGCTTAAGTAAATTCTTGGTCCTTCATCTGCACTTTTACTTAAGAATATTGAGTACTTCTTCCACCACTGGCATATTCATATTCATTGGTCATTTAGCCCAGATGCCCTCCCCACATTTCTTTCCATTAATTCTAGACTTTTTACACTGAACCATCAGTTCAATCAATCAATCAAGTTTTATTTGTATAGCACCTTCCAACAGCCAAATGGTGCACAAGGCGCTTCCCAAGAGTTGGCCTCCAACAGACAGCTAACCATGTTATTAAGTGTGATAGATTCACTTTAAATGGACAGTGGAGAGTTCAATTAAAACATTCAGTGAGTAATGCAAACCCCAAATAAAAGTTTTCACTTTTTTTTGAATAGTTATTTATTATAAACAGTTTAATTGCGCTGCAGGTACACAGTAGAAAACACCAGTAAGTGTATACATTGGTCAGTCACATTCCCTTTTTACTCCTGAAGTCAACAGAGCCAGTCTCAACGACAACAGAAACCCTGAAACGCAACACTAGAGTCTGTCCCATACAAATGTTCAGCGACCGCCTCTCGGGACAGTCTCCTTTCAGTGCTTGTAGGTTGACCTCGATGGGGGCCACGTTGCCTCGGAAACAGTCCAAGTGTCACCTTTCTTTCCCGTAGAAAAAAAACTAAAAGCGAAAGGGCAAAAAAAGAGGACGACGTGCGTGATCGTGAAATCAGTACCGTTATTTACACACAACAGAAATATTATGTACAAATGATCACAACACTCGCTCATATTTTTCAATCCAGTGTCAAGACTTCCTCTTTATGAAATGCCGAGCTCCACACAGGTCGGTCATGTTGAAACTCACTCTGGTTCCGGACGCACATTTTACATTCTTTTTACCCATAGACTGAGAAAAATACAACCTGAACATGTGTGTGTAATGTATTCATGTATTTCGCAGGATTTTAGTATTTGGTATACAGTGCCTTTAAAGTAGAATTGTAAGATTGTAAAATGAGAATAAAGAGGTTTTTTAAAGTAAACAATCTAGCTCCCTTCCCCTCCTGATTGGACTTGTCTGGTTGCCTGCACACACTGTCTGCTGAAAAAAAAATAAAAAAAACATGCAGGGTGATTGACAGGCTGGTGTGGGGTAAACTCCTCCCATTGGTCAAAGTTATGGCAACAGGGATTCTGATTAGTTACTTAGATCAGGCTTTAGGACATGGGTGTCCAAACTTTATAAATTATGGGCCACACATTTCAGAGTATATGGCATTGAAGGACAGAGACAGTGGTCAATACAGTGACACATTCAATTGGGTGACTTTAACAATGGAACCACACTTTCATCTAGGCTTGGAGGCTTAAAACACACTAAACTGTAAGATATAGGGTTATATCCATCCATTTTCTTACGCTTTATCCATGGGCCGGGTCACAGAGGCAACAGTCTGAGCAGAGATGCCCAGACGGGGCCGAATAAGGTGAATAATTGTCTGGAATTATTATACTTAAAAAAAGTACCATGTCTGGTCATGTGTGCAAACTTAGAAAGAAGTCTGAGGGCCATTTGGCCCCCGGGCCACACTTTGGGCACCCCTGCTATAGGAGAAATATAATTATTTATGTAAACATTCCAGGGGTCGATTGTATGCATCCTATTAAATTTGTTGTACATTTAGACTGACAGACTTAATCTTTATCTTTTTTAAACGAACTATTTTATTTAAATGTTTTATTTAAATAATTTAAATATTTTATGGCAAAATGAATTGGATCTTTTCTTCCAAAACCAGAGTGAGTTCTCAGGTGACTGTGGGGCTCTATTAAGGCTCTGTTGAAAAGAAGAAGCAAATAAATAATAACAAAAAAAAAAACGTTCTGTGAGACAAGGATGAAATGAAGCGACCCGTTTATCATCAGCTAAAACATGTGCCTCATGTATTAAGTCTGGTGATGGCACAACCAAAATCTCAGAGTCCGATTCCAACTGCATTTGCTGGTCCCGTAGAGCCAACAACCACTAACCACAGCCTGATCAACCTACAGTGTACAATTATTCACTTGATTATAGGAAAAGCCAGCCACTATGTCTGGGAACACACACAACGGACCAACACATTTCAGTCTCTCATACCAGCGCTGCAGGATTTTGGAAAAAATACATGACATTTATGATTTCATTTTCAGAGCCAAGTTTGAGTTCACAGTAGATGTTTTAGACATGCCCAAGAACATTAATATTTGAGCGGAAACTGTGATATGTAATAAAGGAATCCAATGCATCTCCGCACAGGTTTGTAGAGGCACAAAGGCTATCTTGTTATTTGCAAAATACATAGTTCTTAAAGCCACACTGCAGAGCATTTCACCTAATAAACAGACTTACAATATCAAGCATTTATTTCATTACAGGTGATTTTATTGGTGAAGAAACGTCTAAAATATATGATTTCACTGTGAACCCGCTTTGCTCTCCTTAGACCTGACTGACCTGACTTGGGACATCACCACGCCCACTCTAAGGAGAGGTTTCTGCTTTGCCTCATGTTTGGTAACAAAACATTAGGTTTGACTATATTACATTCTCTTCCATTATTTTGATAACCCCCTGCGCAGATAGCATTGTTCGTGACTAGGACCATGTTTGGTATCAGTGACATGATTGTGACATGGAGTTTAGTTGCTCAAATGTTCCGCAGTGTGGCTTTAAGTAATCGTCTTTGTGATTTGCTAATTGCGACCATTCAAACACACACAGACACATTCAGTATATTGCACTGAAAACTCAAAGTCAAAGTGGGTCCATTTCCAGTCCATGCGGACGCCCCGTCATGTCAATGTCTTTTGATGGGCTCACGCGGCCACAGCACGAGCGCCAGTGTCCTCCAAGCTGAGGCCTCAGTAGTAATAACGCTGCATCTCAGTCCAGCTGGTGATCCAATACTTCTTGTGCTCTTCCGGCTGAAATCCCAGATTGAGTTGATAGCGGTCGGCCTGGCATATTTTCACCCCTTGGTGCTTTGGCATTATCCGGTAGTAGACGGCCCGCTTGAAGAAGCCGAGCTGATGAGAGAGGACAGAGAGGAGGGTGACATTTAAAATGATGAAGCGTGGGGAAGCTGTGTTTGTGCAGATAGAGAGACACTGCGGACTGGAAATACTGAAGAAATGATGTTAGGCCCACAGTGAGGAGCGCTGATCAGAGAAGTGATATAAGCAGAGTCAGGGCAGAGGACGCTGAGTTGGAAAACTTTAGTTCAGTTGGCGGCTGGTGTTTATGGCTGAGGTGGGCTCAAATGGATGTCTTGCTAAGATAATGATATCTTAGCAAGACAAAATATTTAATAATAGTATTTCAATTCAAGTAGTATAACCATTACCATCATCATGATTTGCAGTTGTTCTTGACGAATAAAGTCAGTCTCAAATCTATTTTCTGAATAGGCCTATACTTGACAATCTTATGTCCAACTTTTGCTTCTTAAAAAAATGAATGATAAAAATACCACAGTGCAGTGTGCCTCAATCACCTCATAAAATATTTGAAGTACATCAGGCCTAGATGAAGATCAAGGATGACACCTGGTCTGAACTGGACTGAATTATATCTAAAGTGGGTGTAGACCATGTCTAAACCAGGAAACATTTAATTTAAATACATTATTAAAGCAGAAAGTAAATGATCTTTCCTGGCCCAGCTTTGACAATTTGCTGAATGTCTCTCTTAACCTTCTTTCATGCAACACTGCACTGTTCAATAAAGCCCACAGGCCCTGAAAAACCTTTCAAAAACAACAATAAACACTTCAGTACCGGAAAAAAACATAACATTTTCGTTTAGTTGTATCACATCCTTGGCCCGCCTAACCTCCACACCAGGCGCCACAGCAGGTACAGAGAGCCACACCCCAGATGCCTGAGTCTACTGTAAGGGCAGTTTTTACCCCGATGCCCCTGGTTGGTGTACGCCCCCCACCATGGGAGGGGGTCAGTAGTCCTCAGTCAGTCTCTCTGTCTCTGAGGGCTGGATCTTCATCTCAGCCTTCTGCGCCTTGGCCTCGTACATCTCTCTCCGGCTTGCCCGCTGGAAGAAGCCGCACTAGTGGAGGGGCGGGGGTTAAAAAGTTAAAATGACGATGAAATGGAGGTGACTTCTTTTTGCCAGTTAATTTCACAGACGAAACAAGAGAAAACACGACAACATCAGCGTTCAACGGCTGTGCTCCTTACCTTCCATAGTATAATTATAATAATCCCTAAGAGTACAATCCCAGCCACCGCAGCAGAGATGATGATCCACAGCGGCAGCTCGTACTGCGTCTCCACGTCCTCCACTGGGTCTATCTGCACTTGGAACTGAACAAGAAGAAAAACAGACAGGGACATGCTAATGGTATCTACGTGATGATCATATTCAAAGTTTTCTTTCACAAACCTCGAGTTTCTGAGTGTCCATCTTGATTGTTGGTTTATCTGTGATCAGCTTAAGAGAGGCATGCCCTCTGACCTCCACTCGCAGAGCATTTTGATAATCCTGAAGGAGCAGATCATGCATTTTCAAACTATTAGTACATCAACTGTAATAATTATAGGGAATGGGCCTCTTAGCGAATGATTGTCCGGGTCTGTATCTTCCAGGAGTATATCAATTGTATGGATTTAGTCAGAATATTTAAAAACTTGCGCTATGTCAGTATGGGAGTCGAAAATGTACAAAATTTTCTTACTTAGGGTACTTAAAAGTACAGATACAGGAGCAACACATTTACTTAAGCAAAAGTATTAGATCAAAATACAACAAAAAAGTATAAAAGTTTCAAATATTTGACACAGATTTCATAAACTATTGAAAGAGAATCTAATCTAAGAATCCAAAAGTAAACCAGGTCAAACAGAGTCGCTGGTGTTCTAGACTTTATCATGTTTCTGATAAGAACGACGTAACAGCTGGTTTAGATCCACCGACTGTTCATCACTGTGAAAAAACATGTGTTTATACCATGGAGTGTAAATAAAGATGGACTTGGCCTGCGTTGCTTTCCCCATAGCGTTCAGCGCGGGCTAACAAAGCCAACTCATGCTAGCATTTGAACCGCTGCCATGTTGAATTTTTGGAGTCAAATCCATATTTGGTATGTGTGAGTTATGTTCTCTTTTAATGTTGAAAATATTAAGAGAGAACGTAACTGGACTTGTGGGCATCTAGGGACTCTAGCTGGCTTAGGGACTATCTATATTTGTTTGTTTGTTTGTTTGTTTGTTTTATTTGGTTGGGACAGTGCGTGCACATGAAGAATGCATGTGAACACACCACTCCGGATTGTAGCCTTGGGCTAATTTCCATCCGTTGTCCCACATTCGCACTCACAAACTCACTCTCATTCATCCTGGCCTATTGTACATGTTTTTAGTGGTAGGGGAAACCGGAGCACCCGGAGGAAACCTACACAGACACGGGGAGAACATGCAAACTCCACACAGAAAGGCCGTATGGGCCGGGAATCGAACCCGGGACCTAGCAAGAGCGCTATCCACTCTGCCACCGTAAAAGACGTATTAATATTTCTTTTAATTAGAACAGGACGGTGTAGCGTGTGGTAAGGCAAGCAATTGAGGCTCATATTAACAAGACTACTTCCAATAATGAGTGAAAGAGGGGCCAAAAAGTTTTCATGGAAAGTCAATAGGATCCGGGTTCCGGAGCCAGCCCCATATGCTTAACTGGCTTCACGGAGGACCAGCCATCATTAATGTACACTCTATGGTTTAAACCAGTATTCAAAATACTAAAATACTATTGCTTTTATTCCAGAAAAAAAATAAAAGCCTTTGGTGTCAAGGCATTGGTCTTGATATATTTCTTTGCTTCACGTGGATAATCCCAGTAATTACTGTGATATTAACCATAAAACACCTGCATTTTGGCAAGAGGTTGTGTTCACGTGGCATCACCACATGCTAAAGAGCCTATAGGTTAACATTCAGGTCAAGTGTGGCTGAGAATTCTGTCTAGTTTCTAGTTTCTATTCATTTATTCTATTTTCATTTTACTTTTAATTCAGTACTATTATTACCTGCTTTTGCAAACTTACTTTCTTCTTCATGGCATGTTTTTCTTGCACCCCCCTGTGTGATCCTATCTTAAGTGAATTTCTCCACATGAGATCAATAAAGAACTATCTTGTCCTATCTATCTTATCTTAGTTTATTGCTAATTTTCTAGTTTATTGCTAGTTTGTGAATCTAGTCACTATGAAATAATGATCAAGTACAACATTTGTCAATTTTCTTTTCGGAAATTCCCTTCAGAAACTGTTTCTCTCCCACAGAGTTGTATTGGCACCTGCTCCGACTGCGTCAAATACTTCCACCTCGATATTAAGAATGCAACCCATCCAGAGAACTGAGATACTCCACTGAAGACGTTTGTAGATTAACAAAGTACGGACCAGAACCAATACGATTTCATGATTACACTTATGAAATGTCAAATGCAAATGAACGTGGACGAACCTCCAGCATGGTGCTATTCCACAGACGTGAGCGCACATGGATCTTGGCTGAGGTTGTCATGTTGAGCAGTGGGCAGGTGAAAGTCTGACACCGCGCCGTCCCTTTCACGCAATCCTTTAACAAACATTGAAAATATCACTATTATATAAGAATGTAACAAAGAGATCCAGAATGACCGTGTGGTGCATTGTGCTTCGGCCCTCACCAGCAGGTAGCTTTCTTTCTTGGGGGCGTGCAGAGTGATTGCTGCCTGGGGCTCAATAATCATGGGCTGATTGTTCTCATCATCCACAACCACCTGACGTCTGATGCGCCTTTTTGAGCTTTCTGACAACTGCCAGACAAAAAAGAGGAGAAGATGAAAAGGGGAGACAGAGGAGGAGACGTTACATCACAGAGCTGCTGGTAATTACTGGTTTTGATAAAGACATGACCAAATCGGAGCCAGAATAGTCTTTCCATTGTCTATTCTTGACGGCCTGCATTAACGTGGTCTATTCGGGGCGCTGTGGTGAACTCAAATATATTCCTGTGGCTTGGCTTTGGGCTGTATTCACACCAACACATCCCCGCTGGCTTTTATTCACATGTCCAAGTCTATTTATGCGAGCTCATGTAAAATAACATAACAGTTTGGTTTTATTTAGGTAGCCCTTTGTAAACAAGCTGTAAAAAATAAACCATTCAATTCAAAAGTTTTGTAGAGGCTTGTGGTTGAAAATACTGAAGTTAATTAGAATACCAGTATGTTACACTGCTATACTAGCATAATGATGACAATTATAATAGATATGATCTGTGATAACGTGACTGTTGTTGGTTGTTGGTCACAGTGCATGTGACAATGAACCAAAGTAGGGGTTCGTTTGGCCTGTAAAATGTTGCTGAGATTTCAAAAGTGTATTGTTTTTCATTCATTTATGCAGTGGAGAACAAATGAATCATTGTCAATCTTTTATGTACTTTTGCAAGTGTAACATCAACCTGTCCAGGGACTACGGGTGGACATTAGCATCTTCTTGCTATAACCTGGCACATGGCATCTCTTCTGGTTATAGACTAATGTTGTTTGTCCCTGATCAAATAAATAAATAAACTAAACATTGATCTGAGGTGAAAACCTTCAGCCCTTGGTGCAAATGCTAATACTGAGCCAATGTTGAGTCCTTTAACAGGAGGAGAGTTTGAGCATCTCTGTCTCGGGGGATAAGGCCATAACATATGTATTATGATAATTTGCTGATAGCCCCTTTTCAAGGATCAAGTAAATCTCTGCAAATGCATTTACTCTATCTCACGATGGAATAACTTTACAAGACTTCCACGTGTACTGGGTGAGAGTTTGAGTTAAGGAGTAAAAGTAGATCTCAATTTAGTAGCAGTGTTGGGCAAGTTACTTTAAAATTGTAATACATTCTATATTACTAGTCAGTGTTGGGGGTAACTCAGTACAAAAGTAACTAGTTACAGAAATATATTACTTTTTTCAGTAACTGAGGACTATAATGTATTACTTGAACAAAATACAGTAATATATTAGTCATTACAATTGAAGTAACTCAAGTTACAAGTGCAACTCCCCCCAAATAAGATGCAGCACCAGATCAAGTTGGAGACTGGTGTAGAAAGAGGCTCGTGAAGCAAACCTCGGCTGAGGAAAAGGACATTTTAACTACACTTTTGCTCTGTGGCATATAGTGAGTAGTTTAACTCATTTTTTGCATATTTGCAACTGTATTATGTAATACAAACATGTTCCATTTTTAAAGCTGTAAATAGTAATACAGAATATATTACAATGTTAAGTAACTTGCCCAACACTGTTACTAGTGCATTACATATTACTATCTCAAAATGTAACTGAGTTACACTACTTTGAGTTACTTTTGACAAAATATAAAGTGAAAATAGTGAGAATAATGCCACCAAGTGCAGTCGTTGATCTCCTTTTCATCAGCCTTCCCCATTCTATCCTGTTTTGTTTTGATGGCAAGCAACTGCAGATCTTCTTCTACACCAGTATCCTACTTGATTTAAAGGAACAGACCACTATTTTCCATACTGACATATGTTCTTACCTGAGCTTAGACAAGTTGATGCGTACCTGTCTGGTCTTTGTGCGTGCCCTCAGTCCAAAGACCAAAGATGTTGTTAGCATTCTTAGCTTTCTTAGCATATTCCTATAGGAATATGCTGGCAGAGTCTAAATGCTAACAACATCTTTGGTCTTTGTGCGTGCCCTCAGTCATGCACAAAGACCAGACAGGTATGCATCAACTTGTCTAAGCTCAGGTAAGAACATATCTCTCAGCATGGAAAATAGTGGTCTGTTCCTTTAATATGCCACCTTTTGTTTTGGGGGATCAGTGCAAACCATTGAAATGCACTTGTATCTTGAGTTACTAAAATTTAATGACTAATCTATTCCCTAAAAATAATATATTATATTCCTCTGTAACTGACAAAAGTAATATATTTCTGTAACGCATTACTTTTGTAATACATTACATTATTAGTAGTACAGTATGTGGAAGTATTCTTAACAGCAACTATTGCCAACCCTTACGACTGCAGTTCATCTCTGAGACAGTACGTCTAGTTAAAAACAAGATGGCACCAAAACAGTTCAGACATTAATGAACAAATTTGAAATACTACTACTGCGAGACAAGAGGGAGTTATACAGGCTCGCATGGCAGTATGCAGTTCTTCATACACAATTGAAAGTACCTATTTTTAAACACAGACCACAATGACATTGAAACTAAAAGCGTTTGTGGAAGGACTATTTTTAAGTCCATTCACATTGCTCCATGTTGATTTTCCGTCATGTACAGTGTGGTGAGTAGACGCGCTCACAGTGAGGTTGAGCGGGTTGACGATGTCTCCGGGTGGCCTGCACTCTGTCTCTGTGTTGGTTGTCACGGTGATCTTGGTGAGGTACAGGAGCCACTTGCCGTTGTTGACCTCAAAGGGCCACTCCAGCTCCACAGCCAGCGTGGCCAGGTCTCCCAGCTGCTGCTCTCCCATGTTTACCTAGAGGCAAAGAAGACACAATGAGTTTCTAAAAGCTAAATCATAAAACTGTCCATTATATTGATATTTATTACATTCTATTAAAACATTAAAGGGGCTATGCTAGATTTCTTTTTCTAGTAGCGTGAAGTTAATATTCACAGATTGTTGAAAATATATACCATTGTGTGC
>OMNZ01090166.1:0-18339 GCA_900303255.1 Lesueurigobius sanzi | reverse complement strand
TTTTCTTCTTTAATGAGCATTTTCACAATTTCAGAGTTTAACTTTTTGAATCTGATGAAAATGTGGATAGGACACAAAAATGAACATCAAACATACACCCCACATATGACCTTTTTTTTTTTTTTTTCCAAAAATCAAATTGAAATGTGACAAAAACCATACAATAGCATCTACCTTATTCTGCCCCGCCCACTTCTGTTGTAAAAGCATTTCCTGTTTTTATTAGCACTTCCTGTGAGCTGAGATTTCTATTGTTGTCAAATGTCAATGTAAGAGAGTGAAGAAAATAAAATGGGAATGTGGCTCAGGTTTAGTTTTAGTGAAAGGACGACAAGAAAAGTCACCTAAAATATTATCACTTACTTTTTGTTGTCAGTCTAAAGGACCAAGGCTGATGGATATATTTACACAGCAGCTTATAGGTTTCACCAAAAACTGAAATCAAAGCCAGTATCAGCTCAAGTCAGACCTTCAGATTGACCATAAACACAAAATGGCAGCCCCCAGTGCAACTTCCTGAATAAGGTGAATAGAAATCCCTTAGAGCAATATTTCTAGATATTTAGTATTTTGTTCATTTTTTCCCCATAAATTACACTTAACTATAGAGGACATGTTTTGCCCCCGCTTCTCAAGAATCACTGATATTATATTATATATTATATTATTACAAATATATTATATGTTACGACCGGCTCAAAAGCCGCAACAAACGATGGACACGGGATGGGTAAAAGGTGCACAAAGGAATATTTATTTACATAAAGGAAAGGAATAACACCACATAACCAAACTAAAACTAAGGCTTCAAAGAAAAACCATCTCAAATGTGCATAGTAGATGAGGGAGCCCACGAGCAGCGGCCAACTGCCAGGCGGGAGCGTGCAGAGTGGGAGCGAGGAGAGCAGAGGTCGTGCCCACGCCCACAGCCGAGCCTTTATAGTGCGCGGCTCCAATTAGCAGGAGACGGGAGGAGCAGCACCTGTGCAGAAAGGCAGAGGGAGGAGCAACCACAGGAGCAACAAGATCCCTCCCCAAAACCCCCAACTACAGCCAGGGCCGTAGCATATATTATAATATATTAGAGGTCTATTATTGCCTATATTATAATAGATCCATGGTTATAGCCCGCTAAGAAGGCATTTTTAGTTGCTGTGACGTCTCTTCGAGTTTTGAAAATTTCAGAAAATGGGTGATCAGTCTTGTAACTTCGTGAATCAGTTTTTAGCCGGTCTCCGTTGTCATTTCCAAAACAGCCAAGGCCCTCCCATAGACCAGGTGAAGATCTTTCTCCAGGTGCAGCACACCAGCCAACACATCGCTCCTGAACAGTAGTACAAAGGGATCATCGACTGTGTGCGGAGGATCCCCTAGGAGCAGGGCTACCTGGCTGCCATCTGCGGACATGTTCCGTTACAGGTCCTCAACTTTGCCTTCAATGACAAGTACAAGGCCATTTTCCTCTCTTGTGTTGACAAAGGCACACAGTCCTGGAGGTTGTTTGCTGGTACGTTAGAAAGGGACTCAAAAGGCTTGCTTAAAAGGTGCAATATGTAACTAAGTGACTACTAAGTTACTACTACTCCAGTGCTAAATAGAAGGTTGGTTTTGTGTGTTTGTAGGCTATTTATTTTTTAATGTTATCAATATGCAGATTCTATTCATTCCAGAATAGTCCATAAAATTCCTAAAATAAATAAAATTATATCCCGAACATAGCCTACTAAATTCAGGGGATAAAAAAAAAATCATGGTTTGCCACATAAAATAGTTATATACAGTAAATCTATTTTTGAGCATAGGAGTATCAATGTAAATCAAAAGATCCAGAGAGCCAGGAGTGTGTTAGGATATGTCAACATTTATTGTGCGGTGTCTTTTATATACAGTACATAATATTTTGTACACCTCATTTACATGGAGAAATAAATTAATCTGTTAATATTGGACTGTAGTGTTGCAGTGAATACAACAAACATAGGAGAGTGAGCACAATATGTCAGTGATACAAGTGACGAGGCAGTCCAATGAGTTTCCATTAGTGTCTATAGAAATATAAAGAAGCAGTTGGGAAGATACGTCTATTTATTTTTTACTACATAAACGTTTAAAGAATCTTGTATGTTGCTTGAGTTGAAGTGCTTTTTGCTGGCAGCAGCGAGAACGACATGATAAAAAAAACAAGATAAAAGCCACCATTTTTACCCAAGTGCATGCTAACAAATGCATGGTGCCATGGTGAAGGGGGTTTGAGGGCAGAACAGATCCGGTGATGGTTTATGAAATTTTAAAAAATGCAGAGGACACTTATGGGCAAAATCAGAGTTTATACAGCTAGCAGAAAGTCATGTTTAATGCAATTTAAATTCCCAAATAAAAAAAATTATGCAAAAATCATATGCATATTTATCCATACAACTTTTGAACAGAAACTCTGTATAATTTCTGCCAAAACCCTCATGTTTGTATTCTTGACAAACTCCTGCAGTAAAAATAGTTTGATTGAATGCCAGTTTGAAATCTATTTAATGCTTTTAATGACATTTAAAGCCTTATTTTTGGCACAATTCATTTAATGAGTATTAATGCCCAGCGGAAACCCTGAAAATATTGGAAATACCGATTGTTTCTTCTTCTACTGCAGCATGAACAAAGCAAAATACCTCACCAGGTATGTTTTTGATGAGGGAACAATGTTATAACATGATTAAAGGCTAAAAAAAAAGCTGATTCTGCAAATTTTATGCAAACAAATCTAAACAGTTCATTTGTTCAAACAGATTTTTTTTTCATTCACATGTTAACAAACTTGCACCAACTATCAGGATTTGATCAGTTGGATCGGTCAATCTAATATACAGTCTTCCCAACTGCCCCTTTCACAAAGTCTACTATTGTGCTACATACATTTAGTCAATCACTTACAGATAAACCACTTCTCTAAGTAGTGTAATTTTTATAAAAGGTCAGATCTAAGCAGCTAATGCAAAAGGAAAAAAAAAAAGAAGTCATTATAGTGTACATTTGAGTGTGCGGAGAGAATAAAAAATACATTTCACCGGAGTGGGTCCACACACATTGAAATAAAATAAAAATTCAAAGTTCATTTTTCCCCATATATAAACATTTACCTGCTGTCAGTTCAGTCACAACTTCAGTCTATGATCTACGGATATAATTTTGACAAACAACATCGACAGGTAACATGCCTATGCACACAAGACGCGGTTCAGGGTGGGCGATACAGCAAATCCAACAGTACATGTTCAAGTTCTTATCGTTAGTTACCTCTCAAAGACAAAACCGAGCCATTATCTGCTTCTTCTGAGAGTCAATGTGATTGGTTAAAACTGCCTGTTATTCATTCAGAGCTTGAGGGGAGCTGGCCAATAAGAGGAGCGGGTGGGTAATAGACATTTCATTTTTCTTCTTAAGTCAGCAGACCTGAGTGTACCAAGTAATCCAGTGGTTCCCACCTTTTTGTTTTGTGTACCCATTGGGCCTTTCATTTATACTAGTACCCCCAGCCAATGGTATTGTTGATTTATATCAAGTTTTAGATCAGTTTATGGCAGAAAGCAGAGGAAATAGGCTAGCATGCCTGAGTTTATACATTTTCGATGTAAAAAACATTTCAGTGACAATATAAATTTGACAGTTGTTTGACGCAAATACGAAGACATTATCAGAATAGCTTTTTGTCTCCAGTTAAAGTGAAGCTAAAAGTAATTATACCCAAGACAAATTTCCCCATTGTGGGACAATAAAGTATACCATACCATACTTCTGTTACATCGCCCACCCTTAGAAACAAGTCAGTCTTTTCTCACAATGAAGCGACTTTGTACATGGCTCCTAAGCTCTACTTTCTCAAACATGCAGCGTGTGACTGGTGAGGTTCTACATACTATCTGTGAAACGTGGACATTTCCAAATTCATTTTTTAAATTACAACATAATAACCATTATTTTGAACTCCATGGCTCCTTCTGCCACACATCCAACCTGTCTGACATTTGTAAAAGCAACAGTGTGGCGTTATTGCACACTAGCATTGAACTTGCAAAGTGTTCATGCACAATTTGTGACGGACAATCAGGCTCTGGCCGCACAGGAAGCCAAGTAAATGCAGCGGGTTCAGGAAATATTCATACACATTAGGTCGGGGCGGCTCGATACCAACATAATGATACTTTGATACTGGAGCCAGTATTGAAGGCATTGATACTCTTGTCTAAATATTGATACTTTCATTTAGTTAAAATTGTTTGAATTTAGTTTTTTTTTTAATTGGTAATTGTACACATAAATTACTTTTACATACCCCTTATCTATGAGATTAAGCAGATAAGTGAGCATCATGAGAGTTTTGGGGTAATTTTCTTAGTTTCAATGCATTTTAATGTAAAACACCTTGGTATCCATATCTGTCGGTAACAAAATTCAGGCCAAATATTCAAGTCCAATTTTGACCAATATAAAAACTATTTATAAGGTTTCATATCAGAGAGCTCCATGATAAAACTTAAAAGTTAAAGACTTCCATTGTACAGTGTCAGTGCTCCTTCTATTTACATAATGGGCGAGGGGCATGTAGTGGTCATCTCTACACTTCCAAATGCCTCCTAAATAAATCTTTTCGACATATTTCGGCTGAAATGCGCTTCACTTCGCAAGCCTCAGCTCAGAAAAATGTGCTCGAGTTCTGTTTTTGAGCCGCTCGGCGTACCGTGTGCATACTCGTTCAATAATTCGTGTGCGGTGGGTACGTTGGCCATACGTTCCAGTCTGCCAAATCATTCTGTCGCATTAATGTGAAATGTTACTTTATTTCCCGACCACATCTTTTTCACACTTATTTTGTTACGTATTCATTATTATGGTGATGAGTGGGGATTTGGGGTTTTATTTTCTGTAGGGTCACTGCTCATAAGTTTACTGGTAGACTGTTTGATAGTTTTTTTTGGCCGTTTTTCAGAGAGTATGAATGATAACACGAAACCTTTATTTTCTCTCATGGTTAGTTGCTGTGTGAAACCACTTATTGAAGAAAAAAAAAGTAATTTGTGGATTTTTCCTTTGCCCCTGCACAATCTTCCTGGCAGTTGTTGCTGATCATGTAAACTTTAGATCAGGGTCATTTGAGTAGTTTCTGTCATATGATATGAAAGGTTCTTTCATTATAAATGGCTTCACACAACCACTAACCATGAAAAATTCTGCCTGCGCATGTAAACTTTTGAGCACAGCTGAATTTTGTTATTTATTCCTTATTGTATGATGATGATGATGATGATGATGAGTGAGGATTTAGCACATTTCCCATACAGGGTCAACGAAAAAGGTCTGAATACTTCCTGAACCATCTGCACATACCTGATCTCCGTGTAGCCAGGGCCTCAGTGGGACAACAGGTTCTTTGGAAGACTAAACTACATTGTCGAACACAGATCCGTTAGTGTGGAACTTACCGCACTTACAATCAGAAGTGAGAGAAAGGTTTGTACGACACGCTGAGTAATGCTAAGTTACAGTAACATCGTGGTGCAGATAGGGACTGGAGTAACATCCATCGGCCACATTCAGACTCGTGTTTAGGTTCCAAGTTGGACTCGATATGGCAGCGCAAAGTCTCAACGGTTTTTGATTGATGACTGGCATTTTTTCATTCAAAAGGAGGCTGCACAAAACTGAAAAGAACTACGTGCATCGCCATAGGGAACAGTTCTGTCATGCCAAATTAACAGTACACTGCAAAAAGTAATCGAGAAATGAGCCAAATCCTCTGGGAATAAGAACATTTTCCCTCAATTCCAGTCACTAATTTGAAGAAATCTGTCAATGGGGTATGTTTTTTACACCGCAGGGCAGACCACCCCCAAAATAAATTGAAGCACTTCAGATTCTACTTCTGTCTTCAATCGCTCAAAGATTTAGGTGAAGACAATGCAACAAGGTCTGTTTTCTGCTGTTTACAACATACTCTGAGGTGGCAAAAATACATTTACCTATCGGTTCCTTTTTGCAGTGTAGGGTTTCGTGGGTACAAACAAATCAAATTCAATGCTTTCGTATCAGCAATTTAAGTGGACTTTGGATGTTTTCATGAGCCACAGAAAGCCAGTAGTTCCCAGTGTTGTGCAGCCGTACAGAGGGTGGTCAGTGGGGAGAGGTGGAGATAAACCTGGAGGTTCACGGACAGACGGTCTCCTGGTGAGGCTTATGGAGACTGCGAGCCCGATCTATAGCTTTTGAAGCTGCCCAGCAGGGTCTGCACGCCCTTCTTGACCCTGCGAGCCACCGAGTCGGCTGGAGGTGTGGGCAGGCAGGAGGCCAGGCTGGGAGGCCGCGCGTCCAGGCATTTCTGGTAACGCAGCTGTGGACAGGAAACAACAGGGTGAGCTGCAAATTCGACATTTCAAATCATTCATAGAGGCAAGATGAATCCATCATTTAAAAACATAGTGTTTTTTCTATTTATAGTCTATGAAATTGTCTAAACTTCAAAAATATATGAATAAAATCGTTCATGCACTTTTTTGCTGTGCAGTGTACAGGGGGCTACGAGCCGCGATTAGCTGGTCATGTTGAACATACGACTCAAAATCTGGGTTTTCTGACATGTTTGATATTTGTTGCGAGTTGCTGTAGCCAACTGAAAACAGCGTGTATGCGGTAAAATACAGCTGCAGGGGAGGAGGGGGAGATGGACAGAGCACTAGGGCTGTCAACGAATATTCTATATTCGAATATATATTCGAATAGTGGTTAAAAACAGACATTCGAATGTGAAAAATTAAAATTCGAATATTTAAAAAAACAACAGCGGCGCAAAAGGCTGATTTGCTTTGTGTAGCCGCAGAGAGACGAAGCCCGATGCGCGTTGATGCCATACGGTTCTCATGCCTGCTGGTCTCCTCACTCAAACGCATAGCTATGTCACAAAAAATAGGCATTTTGTTCGTGGCATAGTTACGTCAAAAGGACACATTAAAAACCAAGAGACGGAGGGGCTTCTCTTTTAACGACGATGCACCTCTTCTGTTTCTGTGGTGCGTGGCACATGTATGTGCTGCCCTGTCGAGATCTCATCTGAGTCAAAGTGAGAGAGTGATAAAATGGGACAATCAGGTCTGATACTCAGTCTGGAGTACAGCGATACATAGCTAAATTACGAACGACAGTTCACATTACCCAGACAGTATTGGCTACTACGCATATACAACAATCTGGGACACGATGACTACACTGTGGATAAGAAATGCTTTTGATGGACTTTTCCCTTCATTCTGAAGCTCCGAGGCAAAAGCCAGAGGAAAAGAAGTGACAAAAAAATAACTACGAAGGTAAGGTATGTGCTAATGTAATGCTAAACAGCAGCTAAAGTTGCTAACAACAGCTAAAGTTGTGCTAACAGTGAGTTGCAACGTCATCGTCTTATACATTATTATATGACACATTAATTATTATATGACACATTAAAGATGCAACACACACTGTGTAAACTAGAGTGCGTATATTTGACGTGCAAAAAGACGTCCGCAGCTGTAATATAGCTTCTTGGTGTAGGAGTTTCATGCGCAACCAGATATTCAAATTATTATATATTATTATTATATTATATATTATATTATAAAATATATTCAAATATAGGGGAATATTCAAATGTCATTTTTGAGCAATTTTGACAGCCCTACAGAGCACACAGAGGTGAGTGAGGACGTCTCCCTGCAAATTATCATCACAGACATGAAAGTCAGTAAAGGTTTAGTGGTCATTGGTTGCGATTTAGGCTACTTTTCATTTGTTGCTAAAATGAACCTCCTCATTATTTGGGTGTTGATTTGCGCCAAGTAGGACGGATCAAAGCCGTTTCCATAACAACCACACGCAGCTCTGCGTCATGTCACTCGTACAATGTGAGCAGATCAGTCGTGTGTGTCACCGGTCTGCACAACTTGAGCACCTCCTTTGTAGGTTTGGGCTCTGGTCGGATTGGATTCAGTCAAATAGTGTGTCGTGTTGTTCTGATCCTGATACTAGTATCAGATTTCACTCCTGATACTCTGCAATTTGAGGGTTTTGGGATCAGTGAGTACGCAAAACAAATCACTGATCCGATACCAATATTAATTTATAATGTGATATCTGACATGAAAACAGGCAGACTAGCCCCGCTAGCTAATGTTGACATCAGGCCGGCCGGATGTGTGGTGTGGGCTGAAAGATTATTGGCAACCGAGTTGAAAATTAAATATGAATCCTTGCAATATGCAAAGAGAGCAGAGGCTATAATTATTATAGTTGTGTTCATAAGTTTACATACGCTAGTGGTTGTATGAAGGCATTTATTGTCAAAAAACCTGTTTGTTTACGCTTTTCAACTAGAAACTAGCCAAAATTAATGTCCCTGATCAAAAGTTTACATATTGTGCATTTTAAAACAAACATCCAGACCTGTATTTCAGCTGAAGTGAGTTTTTCTTTGCTCCTGAACAATTTTCCTGGCAGTTGTTGAAGGTCATGTAAACGTTAGATCAGGGACATTTGAGTAGTTTCTGTTTCATTATGATCAAAAGAGTAAACTCAGTTCTTTGACAATAAATGTCTTCACACAACCAGTAACCACGAGTGGAAGAAAGATTGTTGTGAAGATATTGTGTTATCATTCATATTCTATGAAAAATGGCCAAAAGATTAAAAGGGTATGTTAACTTTTAGCCACAACTGTATATGGCAAATGTCCTCTAACAGTTCCCAAAATTTCTCATGTCAATAGGGTGTGAAATAGAAAACCAGCTACGGAACAACAGAATCCAAGAATTTTACATAAAAAGAACCGCCAGTGTTAGAACAAATTAGGCTAAAAAAGAAACAATGGAATTATTAGTGAACCAGAAAAGCACTGAAACTGAAATTTAAATGCATTATTAACCTATTTATTAAATTCAAACGAATTTGAATAAGAATTGGCCAGAGTGAGAGAAGCACTGCCCTACAGTTAACCCCGCCCCCACCACCGCTGCCCCCTGCTGGACCGCCACTCACCATACAGGCGGCCTGCACTGCCTCGCTCAGGCTGGCCGCGTTGGGCTCGCACCAGAACATGTGGCAGCTGAAGTCGCTGGGTCCCTCGGCCATGATGAAGGCGAAGGTGCGCACGTCTTTGCCCACGCCCATGAAAGACAGGAACCGGACCCGGCACTCGGACAGCACCTCCTCGTCCTGCGCAGGGGAGACAGGCGTTTAGAAATCCTCATCGAACGTAAAAGCCTGAAGACGGAGGCGCGTTGTTTACCTGTCTCTTCAGAATGGTGAGTGTGGCAGGTGCAACATTCACAGACACCTGGGTCCAGTCGCTCTGCTCTTTGCCGTTCATGGCCGCCTCCAACGCATCATTGATCACATCCATTCCTGACAAAACATGACATGCATTTAAGGGCTGAAGCCAATGGTTAAGGCACAAATTCTGTCAAATGTTCCTTGGAGAGACTAGCACATACAGCAGAAATATTTGTACTCAGTTTCTACTTTGCCATGATTTTATTTCCTTAGCAAAAATGACTCAGAACGTTTTCTTACCAACTGGTTTGGAGACATTCTCACATCCCAGATAGTAGACGTGGAAGTGCTGGAATAGCTCATTCTTGGGGGCAGGGAACTCTGTCGGAAACACAAGGGACATTTGTTCAGGGTTTCGGACAGTTTGTTCTCGTAACACAAACTTTCACCTGGAAACAAATAAATTACCTAATCTTGAACAATAAGGACAGGAATGTTTGCATGATTCAAAGTTTCTCCATAGAACTAAATGGGAAATTGTAACTTCAATGATATGTCTCACATTGTAGTGACATCTCCGCTTTAGTAGCTCCTACAGACTCCGAACATTACAGTCTTGGACTTAACATTAAGTTTTTTACAGATGGGTTTTTCAATAAATAATTCCTATAATGATTTATTGAGTTTTGAACCCAAAGGAACATGGAGAGATTTGAATTTCTATAGATTTATTCACAAATAACTAGAATAACTGAAATACCCAAAATCCTCTCTGAACAAATGTTGCAACAAATATGTCAACAAAATAAATTTAAACAGCGTACCCACTCTTTCCTTGGAAATTATTTCCCAGGTAATTTCCAGGATTTTCCATGGCATTTACAAGTTTAAAAATACATGAAAACATTGTGATTACATATTTCGCAATCCTCTCTGCCCTCCTGACTCACCAGCGCCCCCTGTGTATGTAATCTAATAATGGCTAAAGCCTATGGCTTTATGGTCTGAAGAGATTTGAGCTTAGACAGAGCACATGTTTTCTTGGGAACATGGTAAAATGGGGGGTTCAGGAGTCCTCCCCTGGGAACATTTTGAAATAGAAGATACTTATACCTCTGTTCTGGAGCAGAATAAACTAGTTTTTAGTCTGGTGTGTTGAGCAACGTATCGCTTACATTTAAGCAAAGGGAGGAGAAATATTTTCAAGGACAAAATGTTTTTCCATGACATTTGACATTTTTTGTAATTTTCCATTGTTTTCCATGACTTTTCAAGGTAGAGTGGGAACCCTGTTAAACCAGTTTTGGTCATTCTTAGGCATAAAATACCTAATTTTCATATGAAAATATAAAATGACAGAAAACTTGCAATACAGTTTTTCTCATACTTATGTCAGTAATAATATTACTGTATACAACCAATTGATATCACTTACACCCCACCCCCTATTCACCTGCAGTGTCTGGCCTTAAATATAATTGTTGGTATCATTATATTATCTATTACTACAGTATTACTACTACCACATTACTCCCATAAGCTGAAGTGAGGTTACCTTCCGGGATTCCCAATGGCTTAATTAGATCGGAGCTCAGCCTGCCTCCCCCGGGCCGGGCCGCCTTCCTCTCATTCATGATCTGAATCAATAGAACAACATTTCAAACAGATCAATTAAAAAATTATGCAATGACACATCAGAGCTGACAATTCGAAATGAAAAATGAAATCATGCTGATCGGCACAATTCACTGAGGCACCGCATCCTCCAAACTGTAATATGTCCTTTCATTTGCGAGCCCTGAACAAATTTGGAGAAGTAAAACATTCATCAGTACCTTTGAGCACATCTCATGTAAACTGGTAGCAATGTTTTTGGCCGGAGAATCACAGCGAAACACGTGGCACTTGAGAACTTGAGTCAGGTTGTCCCGAGCGACATATGCAAAGTCCCTGAGCAGAGAAAAACGAGTTAGAGGAGCTGTACAGACAACATCCATGCAAACAACACATTCTTTCAGACAAGTATCGGAACATGGAAATACTAGAGATATACCTTTCCCTGAAGGTGTTGAGAAAAGCAGCATGAAAAAGAAGGTTAAAGTGCATTAGTTTCATGGGAAATATTAGCTTTGCATCACTCTTGCCTGTAGTTATTGAGCTACTCCAGCAGAGGGAGCAGCACACTAACGTCAAAGAGTCAGAATGCAGCAAGTATTGCGTTTAAAATGGTGCACTATGTAGCTTTTTATATGGGAACAAAACCTTGAAATTAGTGTGCATTTGACCTTTCAGTGACCCTGTGTCGGTGGTTGCCTTCCATCACAGTGGCCTCAATTGTTTTTTGGGTTTTGTACCAGAAACCTACCAGTCAGCCTAAAACAATTGATCTAGGAGTGTCATGAAGGCCCCTGTGATGGAAAGTAAAGGTGCCATGCTGCACCCAATGCACAACTACTTGACAAGCACCAAAGTCAAGTTGTTCACATGGAAAGAAATTGCATGGGATTAAATAATTTCACTACACAAAATGACTGTATTCCGAACAAAGGGAAATGTCATAGGTTCTTGTTCTTGTTATGCATGTCACACGTGCATAACAAGTCTCATCTTTGACCTCAAGTCTGAGGCAACTATTCAAGTGTTCTGATTGCAATCAAATTTGAGGCAAAGGCCTTGAGTTTGATTGCAATCAGAACAGTTCCAGCTGGTGACAGGTTTATGGTGTCATGAAGCTATAGATTGGATAAAATTAGTATATGTATATAAATAGAAGCTTAAGTGACAACTGCGTACCTGCCGTTGTCCCGGCCCACGCCCCACACTCGGATGCTGCCGATAGGCTGAGCATGAAGCAGGGTCTGTCCCAGGGGGTCGATCAGCTTCATGGTGTCGCTCTCCAGCACCATCAACATGTCTTTGCCCTGAGATAAAACACACAAAGCCATACTGATGTTAAGGGTCATTAAACACTAACTTTAGTAAAGCCCTGAAGGGTCGCACTACATTTGTAGCCACCTCAGGAGGTTTGGAAAGTGACAAAAAAAAATTAGAACCTGCTGCATGTGACTAACGGCAGGCTCACACTGGATCCTGAGTACGTCCTTGTGGGTCTGTTTCAGCCTCCACAAGACTTATAAAGCAATTAAAATCAAAGTTGCACATGTTATCCCCCCCATGTGATTTGTCTGAGTCTGGCGTGTTGTTTGTTATGTCGTTGTGATCAGTTTTTTGTTTTGTTTTTGTCTTGTTCCTGTTTTGTTAATAATAAAAAAAAAACTACAAAATAAAAAGTTAAAAAAAAAAAAAAAAAAAAATCAAAGTTGCACACTCAAAGCAGCTCCGCACGGTCCGTCTCCGTTTACCAAGGCCCTGCGGCCTTATGGAAAGAATCTGCAAGGAGTCTTATTTTTGACGCCAGAGCAGCCCCTGATCAAGCTCATGGGAATATTACAAGGCAGACCGGAAGTCAGGCGCCAAAGGGAAGAAGATCCAGTGAATTTCAGAATAAAATCAGCTACAAACTTGGTACAAGCTCACGGTAACTTGGCTAATATTGGAAAAAAAGAAAGACACACACGGCCATACAGGCGGAGCTAAAGATGATGATGGAGGAGCTTCTACGGGGGATATTTGTGCACATGGACTACAGTTTCATTCTGGAAGAGGAAATATGTCACTGTATTTGGATTTTAAGGATTTCTGAGGGTAGCTCAGTGGGCTACTGGACTTCTGACAGTGAATGGTGAGTTTGATCTGCATTATTTTTAGATATAAATGCAGGAGCATGAGACATAATTTCCAAACATAGATTGGCCACCACAAAGTCCATATCTTAACCGCGCTGAGAATCGTTGGGATGTGGTGGAGATGGCATTGTGCAGTAGTCACACTCTCCCATCATCAATACAAGATCTTGGTGAATATTTAATGCAACACTGGATGGAAATAAATCTTTTAACACTGCAGAAGCTTATTGAAACAATGCCACAACTAATGGTGCAGTAATCAAAGCTAAAGGCAGTCCAAGTTGTGTGTGACATTTCTTTTTGTGGTGACTTTTTTTTGGCCGGGCAGTGTATTACCCAAGCCTACTGCTCACGAAGAGGAAAACCCAGGAAAGCCCAAGTGAGTCTGGTCTGTTTTTCGTGGTAGGGAGCATAGTATGTGCTGTGCAACATGTCTTTTCTGTTTATTAGTTTGGTTTATTTGTTACAAGGACAGTGCATTAACATAACAGTACAACTGTAAAATATGCCAGTTAGCCAAAAGGCTAGTTTCATCTATAGTCCTAATGTGTTTGCACACTGCCCCTCACCTCTCCCCAGATGCCTGCCGTGTCATGGATGTTGTTCTTGTGGTAGGACAGCTGTCTGATGCAGTTGTTTACAGCCACACTGCTTTTGCCTGGAGTCAGATCCTCCTCAGACATCTCCACCCAGCCCAGGGAGCGCACCGCAAAACACTGAAAAGACAGCACACACTCTGGCAATCAGCAAATCCCCCAGGCTGCAATTATTTTAAGGAACGTACTCATGTCCTCTGCAGAGAATAAATATATCTGCCTCTCCATGGATTCTTAACAACAGCTCTTGTTGAGGCCTCTACAAGCACGTTCTGAAACTTATGATTCTTGTATGAGTTTAGCAGTTCATATTTCAGTCTTCTCCCAACTGTTAAAGATCCAGGATGTGTTTAATATATGCCTAGTGTGAAGTAAATCTTGAACAAAAGAAAATCTAATCACCAGTAGAATAAAGAACTCCGCAGTAGATTTTCCTCCAAACATTACTCAACTTAACCTTAATCATAAAAACATGACTTAAAAACCTAAAAAACAAACAGAAAGAAAACAGTATTTACTACCTTGGCCTCTACACCAGAGGAGAGTGGAGCGAGTGTTTCTTCATTATCTGTCTGGGAGCTGTTATAGCTGCAACAACAGTACAAAAAAAGTTAAGATACAGTATATACAGTATAATAGAAAATGAACCATGTTTTCAAAAACGACATACTTGAGGTTAATGGATGCATAGCGTAATGTTGCTCCTTCAAATTCCTTCAGGCTCGGGTCAGGAGCAACCTCTCCTTCCTGTACAGAAGATATGCTCAGCAACTGTATTGGATATTGATGGGTTTTTGACACAAAATTGGATCCGTTTTAACAGCCCATAGAACTCAAACATGTAGTGATTGACAGATGCAAGTCCCACACAAGCCTCCCACACATCCAGTACCAGTCAAAGGTTTGGAAACACTTTTCATGTATTAGGTTTTTATATATTTTTAACACTATTTACATTGTACAAATACGAAAACTAAATTTCCACCAAGTTGGAAATTTATCTTTGGTTTCACCTTAAAACACACATCCAGCAAATATCATATGGCACTAAATTTGCCATACAATTCGACACCAAAAGTAATTTGAAACATGAGAACAAAGTGTGGGCAACAATCCAACAAGGCCTCATCAGGCCAAAAGACAACACCAAGACTTCTCTCAAAGATTCAAAGTGTTTGCCGCCTTCACTGCTCTGAGCACAAAGGAGTTCTTAATAATGTTTTTCTTCGCTGATATAACTCTGTATCTCCGTCCTGACGGAAGTAGTACGAACTCACGGTTTAGCGGATGGGAAGCATTGTTGATGATGTGCTCAGCCTTCTTTCCCAAGCGCTCCTCATACAAACAGCTCAAAGATCTTTGTGGCAGCCCACTGATCTTCGAGCTCTGATTCACGACACTCTGGAATTTATTCTGATCTTTCATGCTGAGGTTGCCAAACCACATCAGCATGTTAAAAGGTGATGCTCTCCACAATGTGTTTATAATTTGAATTCTTAGCCCCCTTTATTCTGTGCATTTTCTCAATAGGCTTCATTACTATTCCTGTCACTGCATCGTGAAGCTCATTGAGAAAATGTCAAAAGTACAAAGCAGTAATCAAACTATTTTGAAGAATCTATTTCAACCTTTTGTTTGTATATTTGGTAACCCCTGATGAAGACCGCATTGGTTGAAACGGGTTGGCGACCAGCTATTGGATAAAGGATTTCTTTTTTCAGCCAGTGTGCCCCGGACTCTTTTTGCCTAACTTACCTGTCAACAGCAAGGCATCAGCTCCTATAATCATTCCATATGTGTTCGTTCATAAATGAATGTCTTCAGTGAGAATCTATGATGTAAATAGGCTTGAAATAAAAGAAAAAAACAATACATAAAAAAGTGTTTCCAAAGTTTTGACCGGTATTGGGGCCAATTTCCGTCAGCAGCCAATAACAGAACAGCACAGCAAAACACAAACCTCGCCAACACCAGTGGATTTCATATTCTTCTTTTTTGTTTAAGGCAACACTCTGCTATGTTAAGACGTCATGTCAGCCGTTTATATCACGCGCTGTACCCTTGCTTAAGTTGGGGCTACTCCTGTTCCAGACCTGGTTACTTTTTGATAATCCTCATCTTATTTTGAATAATACAATTTTTTTTTTTTTTTACTAATAATTGGCTTATTCCAAAACTAAATTAATCCAAAAATCCCCCTGAGGAAATCTTTGTGTCCATTATGCAAACAAAATAAAACCATCAATTTAAATTGGTGGCAATTTTGGCCATTTTCTATTTGTCAAAAGTTTCAAATTGACATCACTCAGTGTCTCGCCTTTATATGGCACTACAGGGGAAATTGTGACATTTTATTCATAACAAAATCTTAGTAAAAGAAATTTAACAAAAAATAGAAAAAGGCTCAGAAATGGTTCAAATGGATCTCATTTGTGAAAGAAGTTGAATCTTTTACTGATTTTTTAATGCAATTTTACAAATATGTGAGTGGGGCAATAGTAAGGCGCCCCCCCATTGAAAATATTGCACAAAAATTATTTTTTCTTCTTATCAAATTCTAGCCTGATGTCTTTAATTGTGTCACAAATGTGTATTAATCATTATTTATTTCATATGGTTTATTATTATGAAAAGGCACTTCTATAATCCGTCTGAATAATAATAAAAAGCCAATCTTTTGAAGGTCTCCTTGAAATGAACTGAATGAAAAGCTTTGGCTCCCGTGGTTATATCACTTCCTAATATTAGAATAATGCTTTGGTGCTGCCCAACATCACAGTTACACACCTTCCACAGTTCTCCTTCCTGAGAAGTTTCTTCTGTGTCAGCGAGTTGGCTCCAAGAATCCTGCCACATAAAGAGAGAGAAGTTTTAGCACTTGTACATGTAATGATGCAGTGACTAATGTACGAGTCCCACCTCGAGCTCCTCCACAGGTGTGGTCTCCAGTGACATGCTGGAGGACAGCAGGCAGTCGGAGACCCTCCCCAGGGGAGAGGGGGGGTCCCACTGAGTAGTGCCAGTGGGGATGTGCCAGTAGTATGTGCCCGATGTGTCCCGCACCCTCATCCACCCAGAGGGCAGCTCTGTGTCTGTCTCAAATGCACTGGAGTCCCAGAATGACTCTGTGGGAGGTACACACATGCAGGACATTAGTCAAAAGCTTTCATTACAATATTTTTAATTTTTTGATTTTAACAAGATCATTTATTTTGAAATTCACACCATTTACTGCTAGGAGTTATTTATTTTGACTATTTCTAGAGACGCGTTTTTGCTTCCAATACGATACTGATACTTGGGGTTTGATAATCTACGCAATACGCAAAACCAACCTATACTGTGTAAGTTTGTACATAACATATTTGTTATTTACCGGTATGTAAATAAACTGGTTTGCAGTGAGTGAAAAGTGGTCCTTGTTAAAGTCTGTTTCTCAAACTAAAATACAAACACAGACCTTCAACCGTGACCAATATTATTTCACTAGTTTAGGTGTGACTGTCAATGCTTCTGCCCCAGCTGCGATTGGTTGAAGCTAGCCTTAGCATAATGCTGCTAACGGCAGCATTTTGCACAGCGATCAAAGCAGTATTGTGGAGTGTACAAGTAATTAAATCAATGAATCCTTCAAGTTAAGAGCTTTCAAATGACATACTGTGGATACATGTCCATATTCACTTAGATCAGTGTTTCTCTATAGCGCTGTGTCCGGTTTCCCCATTGTAGTATAAATAGCCCAAATGGCGTCGTACAACTACTGCGCGACTCCACAGTACACACGCTACAGTCTACAAGCTAAATATTCATCAAATCCCAGGCAAATTTACTCCTGATCAAGTAAGAATGAGCTGATATTTTCGTGCTTGTTAGCTGTAAGCCTAACGCTACATTAGTCTACAGCAGGGATCTCTAACCAGTAGCTCGCCAGCCATTTTTAAGTAGCTCCCCAAAAAAGTCAACATATGCACGATAAGCAAAATGTGTACATGCATACACTTTTTCTTTTGAACATGTTGAAACCACTCTCCAAACATTTAGGTAAACAACTAAGAGGAACTCAAGTAATTTCGTTAGGCTAAATGGTGCTGAAATAGACCCTTATTGTAAACATTCTTAGCTGGCTCTGCTAAAAGACGCCATACCGGGAGGAAAGAGGTAGCTCTCCCATCTTATGCGCAAAAAGTACTAGGCTCCCACTACTTTCTCAAGCGTGCTACATTTAGTGATTAAATGCAAATTAGAGGGCCAACTATCTGCCCATAATCCCCAAACTTTCTGTAGCTGTGACAAAACAAGGCGATGTGAGAGCACTGCTATGAGCCTCCCATATAGGCCTGTCACGATAAATTATTTTTAAGGACGATATATCGCCTTCGAAAATATCGCGATAATCGATATTATCGTCTAAACACGTGTCTAAATTGTTGTATAATGCACGTGCAATTATCCATGACACCAAAATCTGGCTTAAATTAAACTTGATTAGAAATAAATATAGCAATTACATTAATATATTAATATAAGATTACAGAAGAAGTAACTGTTTAATTCCATTTTATTATTATGTTTATTTTGATCAAAATACTCTAAACCCGAGTGGCTATCGGAGAGAGAAAAAAGCGAGTCCCATACTGTGCCTAATGCGAGCCTCTCTCCTCTGAGGGCCTTGTAAAAACCACGATGTGCTTCACTTTTATACGTGTAAACAAAGT
>OMNZ01090165.1:0-14480 GCA_900303255.1 Lesueurigobius sanzi | reverse complement strand
CGACCGATAGTCCTCCTCCATGGCCTCTCCGAACTCCTCCCAGACCCGAGTTTTTGCCTCTGCGACCACATGAGCTGCAGTACGCTTCCCGCGGCGGCACCAGAGACCTTGCGACCACAGCTGCGATCGGCTGCATCGACAATAGAGGAGGAGAACATGGTCCACTCGGACTCCATGTCTCCAACCTCCCTCGGGATCTGGGAGAAGCTCTCCCGGAGGTGGGAGTTGAAGACACTGCTGACAGAGGGTTCCGCCAGACGTTCCCAACAGATCCTCATGATACGCTTGGGCCTGCCAGGTCTGACCGGCTTCCTCCCCTGCCAACGGATCCAACTCACCACCAGGTGGTGCTCGATTGACAGCTCCGCCCCTCTCTTCACCCGAGTGTCCGAGACACGCGGCCGGAGATCAGATGACACAACTACAAAGTCGATCATCGACCTCCGGCCTAGGGTGTCCTGGTGCCACGTGCACATATGGACACCCTTGTGCTCGAACATGGTGTTCGTTATGGACAAACTGTGACTAGCACAGAAGACCAATAACTGAACACCGCTCGGGTTCAGATCGGGGAGGCCCTTCTTCCCGATCACTTCCTGTTCGGCCCATAGGCCGAAACAACGGTAAGGGACGCGACCCTCTCGTTCACTGGGGTGAACTCCAACACGTGGCGGCTGAGCTGGGGGGCAATGAGCAAGCCCACCCCAGCTCGCCGCCTCTCACCATGGGCAACGCCAGAGAAATGGAGCGTCCATCCTCTCTCCAGGTCTTGGGTTCCAGAGTCCAAGTTGTGCGTGGAGGCGAGCCCGACTATGTCCAGTCGGTACCTCTCGACCTCCCGCACCAGCTCAGGCTCCTTCCCTGCCAGCGAGGTGACGTTCCACGTCCCAACAGCCAGATGCTGTGCGCGCGGACCAGGCCGTCGGGGCACCCGCCCCCGACTGCCGCCCAGTCCTCTTGGCACCCGACCCCCTTGGCCCCCTCTGCAGGTGGTGAGTCCACAGGAGGGCGGGCCCACATCATTCCTTCGGGCTCTGTGGGCAAAGGCCCGGCCACCAGGTGCTCGTGTTCAAGCCCCACCCCCAGGCCTGGCTCCAGGGTGGGGCCCGGCTGCGCCATGCCGGGCAACATCACGGTCCTTGTTGTCTTTCTCGATCCAGGTATAGTTACACAAAATTAAACCTGTCAATTTTCTAAGCTGATAAAGAGGTTCTATATTGTAGGGCGTAATAACACCTTAGGAGCATTTCGATGTCTGCGCAGTAATATCTTCTCTCCTATTGTGAGAGTGGACGTATTACTGCGCCTTGCAATATAGTACCCCTTTTTATCAGCTTAGAATACTTGGATCGTGTAACTGCTCACAGAAACATGTTTAAATAGGGAAAATGTGGAAGAGCTTTGTGGCTTCTAACTTCATCCCCGTTTTGGACCTTAGGAATATGCTGGGAGAGGCAAATGCTAACAACGTTTTCTGTCTATTCAACCCATCTAAGCTCAGGAAAGAACATATCTCAGTATGTAAAATTGTGGCCTATTCCTTTAAAAACTCTTCATAATACTTGTTTCACTTTTCTTCCCTTTGTTGATATTTTATGCACGGTTGCTTTTCATCATTTTTATTTTGATGAAGACATTGACGTGTTTGTTATGGCTTTGTGTCCTACAGCCGCCTTTGAGCTGTCCATCAGAGTTGAAGGCTTTGCGGTGTGCACCGTCTTCCTTCATCATTGTGTCCTGATATTTAAGTATAAGTTTAATAACAGACAATGGAAAAACACTTTGCATCTATTGACATAACAATCCCCTGTTTTTAATGCGTTGGAGGCGATGTTTACATGTTTGGGTGTCATGCTTTCATAATGTTAAGGAAACAGTTATATGTATTATTGCATTCTCGTGTAATCTGTAATAATCATGTCAGGGTCACCAAAGATTGAAGAAGTAGCTGCTTTCAGAATAGAAAGGTCCTGCAGACCAGTGCACTGAAGTGTCCAACAGCAACTTGCAAAAAAGCTGTCATAAAGAGCATCTCTGTGAGTTGAGAGTTGGTTGAGTCCCCTCTGGTTTTCCTTGCTCCTGGATCATGTTTCCGCTCCTCTCTCTTCACACGGGCCATGGAGTAGAGTGAGTGGATGAAACCACTCCAAATGTGAGAGAAGGGGAGACATGTTAGTGATGAAGAGGCTTTATTTATGGTCACCAATCCCAGAGACACTCATTACTGCAGACAGAGCTGTGGATGTGTTACTCGGGAGGACTGAGTTGATGATGCTGGGATGAAACTCTTTTTTTTTGAGGTGTATTCAACCATACTGCCTCACAAATCAGTTTGACACGGACCCAGCCCCAGTGTAACAAACACAAAGGACCTATACCTGGATTTTTGCTGACAAACCCTGAAACACAGAGCATAACAAGTTTTGAATGTTATCACAGGCAAAGATTCTTCTGTCGCCATCTGTATTCTGTAGTTGAAGTGTAGGACATTTCATCCTTCATCCAAAGAACTTCATCAGCTGCAGTTAGGAATCCTGGACACAGGCAGTCTTAAATAGACCACAGGGAGGGGTTTACTTGTTTTGGTCCCACCTCTATTTATTCTGTAGGCTACATAATTAACCAAACTCGGAAATATTTATAAAATGTGAGATTGCTCAAATAAACAACTAACTAACTAAAGATTCTTAACTTTAAGAAGAGAAATTTCACCTCCCATTTTTTTTTAATACAAAGATGAGGTTTTGAGCAACTGCACCATTTTACAATAAACTCTTGGACAAAACTAATTTAATTGGACAACTGGAAAAAAGTCAGCTATATGGCCTTTAAATCTGGATTAAAAATAATTCAAATAAAAAATTCAAGACTCTCTCTCCTGTCATAATGGTAAAACAGTAGTGAATACTTTGAATAGCTTACTGTATTGTATATCATTTAGACTACAACACTGCCAGTCAGTGCTTAGTGTAAATGTATCACACTTAAAATGTCTGACTCTGAAAATGTAGATTCTCAGTGACAATAAGATATAAAACATTCAGTGAGTGGAAATGGGAGAGGCATAAAATACCAAGTAATCAAAGTCAAAACAAAGTCATTGGTGGCATTAAAACCACCTCAGATTTACTACTTCTGCCTGAAGCAAGGACAAACCAGCCACCACCTTTCAGTCTGCAGAGTTGAAATAACAGCTTGAAGATATAATTTAACTTTTTCACTTCAGACTGGAAATTCAATTATTCTAATTTATGCTAAGACATTTTTGATCAGAATTCAATGGTGGTACATGTGATACTATCGAGGCCTATCCACATGAAACAATACCTGGCACCAATGAGCAATATTCAGTCACAAAGGCTCAATTGTTGTCAGTTGAAAAACTTTAAACATCAACATTAATATGGCAGATTTGTATTGTATTTAGAATAGGAGCAAAATAAAGGGAAAATAGTCAAATGAAAAAAATAGGACAATGTAGCTCGTGTTAAGACAATCACTTGGGGGTACAAATGACAAGCCTGTGTTCAATTATTGACTTAAAGTTTCATTGGAAAGTCCATCAGCGCAAATAACTTCCTTCCTTCCTGTCTTCAGGAAGAAATAGTCTACAATTAGCCCATTATTAATTTCTATACCTCATCCCTAACAAAACAAAAAACCTTTTTTCTTTTTTTCTTTCAGAAATACTGATAGTGTTGTTGGCCCCCTCCACCCTGAAATGATGACTTCAGGAAAGCTTTCAACACAAACTATATATGTGTTGCCCAGTGAAGTGAACACCACAGATTTTATTTAAATCTTGACACCTGCGAGTGGGTGGCAGGCTGCACATGAACATGTTTTTTTTTATTGAAGAAGGGAAGTACTCAGAGTGAGGATTTCAGAGGGCGACTAATGGGGGTTTCAATTAACGACAGGGTCAGAGCATTTCCAAAACTGCAGCTCAAGAGGCTCTGATTTAAGAGTGGGAGAGGCTAATGCTAAACCATTACCAGGTGTGTGGGGAGTTTTCATTTCTCTTTGTGTCAGAGAAGTCGATAGAAGATGATTTACTGAAAGCGAATTGTAAAGTCCCTTCTCTGGAAGAGTGGGGCACTGCAAACAGGTATGGACTGA
The DNA here is from genome assembly GCA_900303255.1 of Lesueurigobius sanzi. Lineage (NCBI taxonomy): Eukaryota > Metazoa > Chordata > Actinopteri > Gobiiformes > Gobiidae > Lesueurigobius > Lesueurigobius sanzi. The sequence goes on along the minus strand of OMNZ01090165.1, from coordinate 10,361 downwards.
TCTGTTATGAAATTTATGCAATTTCGTTTCGAGTTTATTTGTAGCACTTTTTGATTGATTTCAGATGTTTTTGAAGACAGGATCTGTTCAAAAATCTTTGTGGTTTAACAGCAATCTGTCTGTGTAAGTTCTCAGTCGTACAGGAGTTGTCCATCGTAGGCATTTTTCACGAGCAGAAATTAGGTGTGAATAGGTTAAGATATTTTTCTCCAACCTTTAGGACTCCCCTCGAAAAAGAGATGATACATCTCAGGATATTTATATCCTCGAAATAAATAAATAAATAAATACTTTACAACCAAGACCCACGAGCGTGTCAATTCTGCTCTGTGCTGATGAATTCTTCAACTACAGAGTACAGATGAAGACTGAAGAATTTTTGCCTACTTGGTGGTTTAACACATTGTTTCCCAACCAGGGGTACGGGGGGATGCGAGAGGTTAGCAGGGGGGTACTTGGAATAATTTTATAATTTCAGATAAAAAATAAGAAGAAACAAATTGTATTTTTGATTATTATGGTCAAAGAAAAGACATTTTTAAACATTTAACTGTAGATTTTGAGAGTATTTAGCTGTCTTTTACCTGATAAATTGGAGTTTTTGTCATTCACTTTCTAGCTAATCAACAAAACCATCAAAGCAGGGGGTACTAGGAGCATAAATGAAAGGCTCAAGGGGTACGTGAGACAAAAAAGGTTGGGACTCACTGGTTTAACACACAGAAGATATTGTAAGGCAAATCTGATTTTGTCTGGTCAAGAATTTCACAATAAGACTGTAGCGCACGTTCCAACAATGTGGGCCACATCACAAACTTACAGTCTAGAGTAATTTCAATAAAGGATGTTCTCATATTGTTCGTCAACCATTCAACATTGATCAAGTAGCGCAGCTGCATTGAACACCACTGACACCACTATCTGGTGCTATTGTAGTGGGAAATGGAAGTGTATTTGACTGTGGAGCATGAATTAATTCTCATGGATCAATCAGCAACATGCAAATCTCTTACTACACACGTACAAATATTATTCCACACGCAAAAAATACTATGCACGCACACACCTGATTACAGATGCACAAAACCTACTATTCATTACAGACAAATGTAGTTACACGTGCACACAATAATAGCTCTATAGGCCTTGTGGTACTGGAAAGGCCAAACATTTTATGAGGTGGTGCCTGGTGTGAAACCACTGCACTATAGGGTAAGTATCACTTGCCACATCTGTGATCATGTTTGTATATAACAATGATATACTTTCAGCATCTGTGCTCTATCATGATGGATCAATTATATTGCTGTTGATGACACTGATAATGCAGAAAATGTCCACTCCACTATACAGTGCACAGATTACACAGAGAGGCACTTCAGTGTCGCTTAAATTGTGCACTTTCACTCATGTATAAAGGCTTGTACTGCTCTATATGTAGATGTTAAGCTTTTAGTATTCAGATGTGAAGCAGGTGGATAGTGCCACGATCTGCTTCTGCTGTGATGGATGGTAGAGAGATTCTGAGGCAGGTGGGGGCTCCAGATAAGGCCTTGAGACTTTCCCAAAACCAATGAAAAAGAGGCACAGTCTGAAGCCAGTGTCAGAGCAGGCTTTCGCAAACCCCAGTGACAACTATTGATCAAGGGTTTAAAACCAGTGCTTTACAATTATGCAGAAGTCAAATGAAGCAAAAGGAGGTCACTTCAGGTAGGTAAGGGTACCCAGGTTTATATAATTCAACACAAATTACTTTTTAGTAATGTTTCATAAGATTTAGACTCAAGATAGTAGTTATTCAAGGAACAAACAATAGGCTGCAGATAAGAGCTATTATTAAAAATGCATGAAGGGTTTTATTGTTCACTGTCGCATTAGCTAACCAGGAGGGACTGGCAGATGTTCTCTGAAATGAGAAATTCAATCAAATGTGCCGTATTAGTTCAACCATGTGAGACAGCTTCCCTTCACCTGAGGATGTATAACATAATACTGAACATATTAAGATAAGATAAGATAATACTTTATTGATCTCACAATGGAGAAATCACTATTATACATTATCTCATTGCAAGCATTAAAGAGGAAATCACTTCGGAATAATTGGGCAGGATTGTTAGCGTTATGTTGAGCTTTTTCTTTTTGTTTTGTTGTTGATTCATGGGACAGAGTTTTAGGCCTGATTAGGGAGATCAGTTAAAGGTCTTGCTAATTTTAATGTTGTAAGTTTTGTTGAGATAAAATACATACTTGATTCTTAAATTTGGACCTGTCTTGTATGTGTCTTAGGGGTTGGAAATATGGCTAAAAACATGAAATCACAATTGTCTGTAGAACAATTTTGACTTCCTCACAATCATTTAAAAGGTAACTAATACCATCGGCTGCTCCTGAAACTTCACACTTTTCTGTCACTCTCTTAGAGTTTGGGGGAAGGTGTTTGCTTTTTGAGCATTCAATTTCCCCCAGTGTAGTGTGTTTTCTCGTCTCTGCGTCTCTCTTGCCCAGGCCTGACCAAACATTGTAGGGCCAACACCTGTCTGCTTTAAAAGCCTTCAAAAAACACTTCCTGCTGGTTTGTTGTGACTAAACTACGTGGTTAGGCACTTATCTACCCTGTCTCTTATTGGAAATGTTGTCATTTTAATTCTAATACTTACCTGGATCATAAACCAGAGTTGTCCCACCCTTTCATTTTCTTGCACTCACAACCCTTGTGAACAGAAATGTAAATGCCTGAACATGGCTATGAAATGCATGTGTTTCAATATTTTTTCTCCTTCAATTTGCGTACATCTCATTTTATCCCTTTAAATGCCAGTTTCTTTATTAGAAGAATAAGACAAAAAGACAGAAATACTGAATTATTCTGTAAATAATACAAATTTATGGAAAAAGAAGCAGAAAAAATATGAATGTATGGTGATTTTCTAGACATTTTTGTGTACATGGATCATAAAAGGGAAAAATTGCTTTCTCCAATATAGAGTTTTTTGCTGAAATTCAGACCCAAAGCTGCAACACGATCAAAATTATCATCAGATGAACAAAATTGTACACAGGGATAAGGGTTTAACTTACCTTTCATGCAAATCTGTGACTAGTTGAGCTCTGAAAAAAACATAAAATTGACTTGTCCCAAAGGCCATTTACCCCCTATGGTGTATGCGCCACAGCCTAAATGGCCCATGAGGTGAAATCCTAAGTACAGCCATTGATAAAAAAAAAAAGACCATCTTTTTATCCAGAGCCACAGGACGCGAACCCAGACCTGTACGAGACCAGAACATAATAACCTAAATGGATTTTAATTTTCACAGAATGGGGAGGTCGCGACAGAGCAGCATTATTTTGTAAAGGCTGAAGTATTAAGCCATAAAGTGAAAAGATAGTAATGACAGTAGGGCCAGGGGGAGGTAATGTGTGATGGGAACGCAGCACTGCCCCATCCTCTCTATGGGGGGGGTTAATGAGGCTCGAAACAGGACCATTGTGTTGGAAGATTAGAGTGAAAGGAGAAGTGGAGTGATGAGGCAGGTAAGGTTAAAGCAAGAAATCAAGGCTATCACTGAAAGGAGGAAATATTTTTTTATTTATATCAAATGAATTTTATTTATATCAAATTGAACGCTGTTGAAAAATACTTTGCAAAACAAATGACATCATCACAAGGTTTAAGTATGAAATTAAGCAATTGTTTGCAATTTAAACAATGTTGCTGAGTATGACTTTTGTTTGTTGCTGTTATTTTATAATAAAATATGTATCACTTATTTATCAATGTAATACAATTTTTATTACATTTAACCATAAGATTATTGGGGTGATACAGTAGCTTAAGTGTTTTCGATGGAACAAGTCAGAGCAGTTCGCTCGTGCTTATTGTATTGTATGAGTTTAAAAGCACGACGGAGGCTAATCAGTTACGTGCTAACTGCTAGCCATAGCGCAGATATTTTACAAGCAAGAAAATACCCAATACTTGAAAACAGGGCAAAATATTTTTATAACATTTTGGTTTATAAAGTTTTGGATACAATTTTAATTTATTATTGTGTGTTTTATGCCCATAAGTCTCCACGTAGCTGATTAGCTGCTATCGTTCTTGTAAACATTTTATATTTATTGTTTTCAAAAAGGCTATGCAATTTTTGAATGGGATGATTTCTTCCGGCACTGAGGCGCGTGCTTGTACAGACCCACAGAAATAGCATTTTAGTGCCAGGTTTATGACCCTTATCTGAATATCCCATTGAAACTCCAGGTACACACAAACTATTATTATGGAACAAGTGGACTATGATGCTCCATTACAGCGCCACCTACCTCCAGCCAATGAGCGCGTTTTTATTAGCCCAAAATCACTCACATATACACGTACATGTATGTAGTGATTGACAGGTCCATCGTCCCGCCCCTCCGCCATACACACCCCATTGGGACTAATCTGAATTTAGCCCAAGAGTCAGCCCAAGAGCCAATCACAGAGCATGTTAGGCACGCGCACAGGCTTTGCTAACATGTTTCATACAAGGAAGCACCACACATGGAAGAAACTCGCTGGATTATAAGGATATTCTTCATTTTTTTGGCGACTCATTGCAACAGGACCTAAAGCTGGAGGCAAAGGATGAAGTGGGGAAGCTGCTGTGAGTTTTCAAAAAGACGCTAAAAAGATGCGAGGAGCTGGTGAGTTTTTGTTTTTGTCACGTGGTTCACCTCTGGATGTTTTCCTTGTTGCGCTGTTGTTTGAAACGTGACTTTTAGCAGGACATAAATGACAGCTTTATTCTCTCATATCTTTTACTTATGGTACTGTAAATGTATTGTTAAGCAATATTCTCCTGTTTTAAAACGCAGTCTCTCATTGTGGAAACTTTAGCCTTGTGGCTCTGTGTAGTTGACATATCTGAAGCTCTTTGAATAAGGACCAACATTTGTCATGTTCTTCGGGTATTTGTTGAAATGAGGTAAATGCTTCTTTTTAATCTGAGAAGCAGCAGAAAATGCGTTTAAGCAGATCTAATTGTAAAAAAAAAGCTTATACTCAACACGGTCTGCAACAGCCCGACCTAGAGTTGACCTCACAAGCCGCCACTGGCTGAAACCTACCTCCACCCCATCACCCGTCTATCGCCCATCCGTCCATAGGAGTGGTTCCCTTCTCGTCTGAGATTTCTCTGTTTTTCCAACTGGTTTTCTGAGTTTTTTCTTGCCACGGGGGAGGGTCTAAGGATGCGGGATACCCTAGGCCTCATATCACCACCAGTGTCCAGGCTCCAGGGGTAAGACATCCCTAATGCTAACCTATCCATACTAACTTTTATTCGTACATAAATGTCTTCTGCCATTTATCCTTCTGATTGCCAAAATGATATGGCAATGAACTTACCTAATCGCTGTATTTTTTTCCCTTCTCTGTAGTAGTCAGGTTATATTTGCAGAAGACAGCAATTTTCAGAAATGGCCATGCTTTTCTCTGAATTGTCTGAATCACAGCCTTCAGACTTTGCAGAGATGATGTCAAGTACCAGACTAAACCTCTCTGTAAATACTTGGAAAAGCATGTTATCTGGTTGGTCAGGCTATCGACGGCCCTGCCTCTGTAACTATCGGGGACTGAGGACGGAAATTAGCTCCTCCAATCCTGCATTTATGTATATTGTGCGTTCGGTATGTGTACTATTTATGAATGCATTGTCCCTTTTAAATAAATAAATACAAATACATATCGTGTCCAACCGTTAATGGTCAGTCAAAACATGTTCACTTTCCTTCAAATAAACATTAATTTACACAGTAGATAACAAAACAAACACAACTCCTGGTAATCTGCAGGTCACTTTGAGTTGTGGTGCACTGTTTGTTGGATGAATATTGTTGTCTATTGAGGAGAATGGGAGGATGTTATTCCGACAGCTGTAAAGTGACGGGGACAGCGGCACAAAATGGATTCTGATGTAAATGACTCATCTGCTTTTTCATTTTCACAAAGAAGAGCTTCAGAAATAGACAAAAGAACAGCCCAGAGCAACGAGGATCAAAACCCACAGAAATAGCGTTTTAGTGCCAGCTTTATGACCCTTATCTGAAAATCCCATTGAAACACCAGGTACACGCAAACTATTATTATGGAAGAGTTGTTGCTCTTGTGCACAAAAGACACTTTATATTTGCGTCCTCCAACTGTGATTGTCTCTGATTGAGCGAACAAATAGGGACTTTGAAAATGATTAGCCCTGATTAGAAACTATAAATGGCTTATTCACACGGCTGGCATTGTGAACAGCTGAGAGGCTCTGTCAGGTGTTGAAGGCAGTGAATTAAACAGCGTGCTGAAAGAGCAAAAGTGTTAGCAGAAGAGAATTGGTAAGCATTCAGACGGATACAGGAATGATTCTTTGTGTATGGTTGAATGCTTGTGGGGGTAGTGGGGGTGGATGGGTGAAGGTGAATGATTCTTTGCTTATATGAGGTTATACTTGTGGTGGTTGGGGGATTGGGAGGGTGAACGGGAATGATTCTTTGTGTATATGGTTGAATGCTTGTGGGTGAAGGGGATTGAATCTAAGTTGTAAGGCACTTTGTAGAGTTAATCAAATTTTAATCAAATCAACAAAGGCTGGTGTAGCTTTAATCATCAAGTCAACTGGCCAATCCAGTCGCAGAAAAAACATGCAAGAGGCGCCCACTTGTTGTCACTACTAGTAATCACAAGTTTAGTCCTGTAGGTGACGGTAAATGCTCAGTTGGTTCCAGTTCATGGTTAGTTCCCATCCACAAAATTAAAAATAATGCAGCTTTGTAACTGCTGATGGTGATACAAAAGTGACCTGGCAGTATCTTCCAAATATTGGAGCACTAAGGAACATGAGCATTTCCTTTCTACTCCAATGGAACCAGTAGGTCAGAGATGCTTTTCTAGTTAACAATTGTTAGTAAACTTCATCATAACGCTTAGCTAACCCTGTGCTAGTGCTCTAGCTGTTGTTGCAATCTGCCATTCTTTCTTCAAACACTTTTACTTTCTCGGTACATGTGTTTTTATGTTGTGCCTGGCCATGTGAGAGGTGTGGTGTCGGTGTAGCTACTGTGTGGATGGGGAGGCGCCCATCTCTGCTTCTGTAGTAGAAAGTTAAGCCTAGTTCATACTCGAGCATCAAATCTTCGCTGAACACAGCTGGAAGCCGATCAGAAAGCTTGCAGCGTCGTGAACGCATGCTCTCTGATTGGATACCAGGTGCATTCTACCACACGCAAGGACTAGACGCTGGAGTAAAAAAAAGGACGCAGTTTCGAAGCAAAGTCATAGCAATACGACAGAATCGGGCCGTGCACTCTGTAATAATCACCGGTACTATATATAAGGTTTGTGTAGGTTCTCAGTCGTACAGGAGTTGTCCATCATAGGTAAAATTTCTTCAGTCTTCATCTGTACTGTGTAAGATCGTCATCAGCTACTAAAGACTTGTGCACGCTGTGGATCTCTTAAGAGTGAACCAGCAGGAGGAGTTAACCTCTAAGGCCCTCCTCTCTTGGTGCTAAAAGTAGGAGAACATCTAGCCTATTCATACTTAATATGGCTCGTTATCTCTCTATTGTCTCACCCTGGGCTAATTTATAAGTCTATTGACACTCCCCTATGGCCGTGCTGCTCCCAGTAGTCCAGGGTCATTAGCATGACAGTTGAGATGGTTTCACTATCAGGTTGTTATTGTCAATAGGTTTCTGTCTCAGTAAGTTGTCATAGATTGGGTCCAACTTGTCCTCCATTGCGATTCATAGCTGGATTTTCTTTTTTAACAAATATGGCCTCTTTGACACCTCTCTCAAACCATCTACTTTCTTTCGATAAAACCTTAACCTCAGTGTCCTCAAATTAGCCGCCTGAGGACCGTTACCACTAGAATTACCTCTTCGGTGTTGACCAAGCCTTGTTTTCAGTGATTGTTTTGTCTTTCCACTGTAATGTTCCTTGCATTCTTCTTCTTCGCAATGAATAGAATAAACTACATTGCTCTTTTTGTGGTTTGGGATCTTGTCTTAATGTATTCATTGGTTTGAAGGTCTAAAGACCCTCTGGATTTTCTCTGAGACTCCGGATGCATAAGGCACAGCTACTCCTCTCCTTTTTGGTTCTGTCCCGTTTGTCCTGTTCTTAAACTAATCTTTTCCTTTGAGATTTGGCGAAAGACCATTTAGGGTAACCACAGGCCAAGAGGGCTCTCTTAACATGTAGTTCTTCTTTCTCCTTCCCTTCTGCAGGTTATATGTATTTGTTTTTATTTATTTTTAATTATTAAGACAAAAATCGAATAGACAATCAAGATTGTTGATGGGGAAAATAATCTTGAATATAATGTTCTTCATAATCGCCTACCCCTATTCTTGTAAGAAAAGCGCTTTATAAGTAAAACATTTATTGATTGATTGAAAAGACTTAAAGTAAAGTTGGACGATTTACAGGGAAATGTAGGTAACGAAATGAAATCCCCTATGAATCCACATGACACAAAATGAGAATCCCCATAGAAATAAAATTCATCCAATTTGTTTTTTACAGCCGAGCTTACCATTGGCTCAATATAATGTAGAGGTCCTCCGTGAGTGGTTGGGTCAACAGGTCTTGTCACCACCTCCCACACCTCGTCTTCTCGGTCTCTGGAGCATTTCCATAATCCACTTTGCAGCGCAGCTAATTGGCTGAGTGTTTATTGAAGAACCCTATATGACAAAAGGGTTATTACTCCAATTAGAGAGACGGGCCACCACACATTGAATCCTACTGAGTTGCTCGCAATTATCTCCGCTTTCTTCTCAGTTGGCCACATTATTGTGAAATGACGCAAGAATCTAGGTTTGTTTGCATGTTGCGTTAGTGAACTGAACATCTGTGTACTACTGGCATAAAAAATGTTTGCTCTGTCAATTTACATCAGTATATTAAACATAGCAAGCTCCATGTAGGCCGAAACACAAACAGACCTTTACAGCGGGCTAATAAAGTGGGCCAAACCAAGGACAAGTGCCTTCTTTGTAGTAATGAGTTTTTTGTGCTTTGGTTACACAATAGTTGCGCTTCCAGCTGGCGTGATGACAGTTCAAGGTCAGTGAGTGTGCAAGATTTAAACTGGACGAAGGCAGTAGGTGGTGGAAAATAAAGAATGAATGAAGTCCTATATTTGAGCAAAACAAAATTGGGTATGGTTGTACTGAAGTCATTCTTTAAAATATCACTTACTACATACTATTACATTTTTAAAAGGCACCTGTACTTCTACTCTACTAGATTGTTACCTAGATAAAAGTATGACGTCTTTGGAGAGGTGCAGTAGGTGATACTAAAAACTGCAGAAACGCTTTGATCAGAAACAAGCTACAAAACACCATTAGCACAGTCTCTTCGTTTGATTGATTAACCATTTTCAATAATAGTTTTCCAAATTTATGGAAAAATACTTTTATTTCTTTACCACAAGTGTATGTAATTGAGATTTTTCATTGGATGTTTAAATCTAAGTTAAGTTCTTTGATCCTGCATCTGTTTTGCTTAATTAAAAAAAAAAATACTTCTTGCGTCACAGGATGGAGGCTATACTTGATCTGTGCTATAAACAAAAACTGACCGATTGAACAGATCACAGTGAAACAGCAGCAGACAGCTGGATCTGATAAAGACAGCATAAAGTGGACACATTACCCGTAAGAATAAAGATGTAAGCAAGCCTCTGAGAAAATTATAATTATTTTTTGTGATCGTCCCAGAAACCCTACAATCCCTTTTGGATATCTATGTGTATCTGTCATGTGATTTGTCTTTCTGTTATGGATCACCCTTAGTCCTTAGCAGGGGCGAGGCTAGGCCTATTTTAGGGGTGCTTGAGCACCCCTAAAATAAATCCAAGCACCTCTAAAAATTTCAGCCCCCAAAAAACATTATGTACAATATATTGTTTAATTTATTTATATAAATGACTTTTGTTGGTTGATCTACTCAAAGCAAATACGCTTATTTACTTACACAAAAAATACCTCACCCCTCTTTACTAAATGGTTCAGTCCATGGAGGCAGCTCCGCCCCTCTCCTCAGCGTTCCAGCCTCCAGTCGGACCCGTTCTCTCTCGTCTCTCCCTGGATTAACCTCTTATATCCCACAGGACCCAAATTGGGTCCTAGGATCTCTCCTTCTTCTCTCTCTCTCCTTCCCCTCTCTCTCTGTCTCTCTCCTTCCCCTCTCTCTACTCTTTTACAACTTGAATGCAGTGCGGCTGTTTGGCGGAAACTCGAAATGTTTGTGTGCCTGATTAGATCAGATGTTTTGCTCAAAAATGATCAGAAAATATGTTGTTGTGCTCTTTCCA